>QFEZ01001658.1:27904-51724 GCA_003316425.1 Russula lepida
ACAATTTCAAAGGGTATCATGGCTATCTCCACGGAAAACCTCAATGGTGGTGACGTCAAGAAGGCCTCTGGTTTGACCAATAACTGGCAAAACGCCGTCTCTTCGTTTATCTTTTGGTCGTCTTGGGATTTTATTGTAATATCCGAGCCAAATGTTTCCTGCAGGGATGAGACATTGGCCAAATATGTCTCCATGGGCCGCGGAGGGCCAACGAAGGTAACGTAACTCCAGCATTAATTGACAAATACCCTTCGTTCTCGCAGACGATTGGAGGAAACCTCAGACCAATGATCGAGGGCTGATACGATATTTTTAGTGTTTCCAGTTCCCCTCTGAGTCATCTGAGACGCAGCTCTTCTTTGTTTGGTCTCAACACTGTCTTCTCGTCATAATAACATCAATTACGCCGTCTGGCCGACTTTTTTTTATATATATCGACCACATCTTCTTGCGCAGTCACCTATTCTTCGACGAAGGCAACTCATGCCCGGGAATTTTCAATGCCTCGATATAGATGCACATTCGCCCTTTTGGTTTCTTACCGTTGGCCGTCTCCTTGGTTTCTCGCTCATGGCTCTCGGGTCTCCATGTGTTCCCCCCTTTTCATTGGTCCCTCGGTGATAAGTTGATCAGCAGGCAGGGATATATCCCGGTACTTCAGGGCCGTAAGTTGGGTTGCCGGTCACGCGACCAGTGCATTGCACCCTCTGCCGAACGGAAGCATATTTCACGAGAAGGCTTCCTCGACTACCTGCATTTCGTATCTCGCGACGCGACTCAACTCGGAGTTCCAAATGGGGTTTTTCCTTCCATTTGAGTTGAAAAACCTACCCAGTGCTGGGGAATGGGATATGTCATCTCAGATCGGTTATTAGGTCTTTGCGCCACTGCAGCGTATTTTTTTGTCACCCCACGGCCGTTAGGGTGTTAAGAGCAAATTTTTTCCACGACCGCGACGTTGGCTTGCAGTGTTCGGGTGCTACAGGGAGGCTCTGCTCTATTTTGAGACTAAAGCAAAGTTCATGCGAAGTTCGCTCTTCGTACGCGGTCCCGCTTACGCCCTCGTAACTGGCCTATCATCGCACGCGGGGATTTTATGGAGTGCGAAATCGCGATAGGTAGCGTTAAACGGGGGCTGCGAAGAGCGTACGAAGCGAGTGCGGCTGAACCCCTTTGCACGATGCCACGATATGAAAGGCCAGGCTGCTTGGAGACCCTAGGCAAGAAAAACCTAGTGAGCGCTGTCGTGTTTCAATATACACCAGCCGACTCGGATGTGGTATTGGTATACCATACCTCTGGTACGCGGGTGGGATACTGCGTCGCGTCGCGTCGGCTCCCTCGGTCAGGCACATCAGCTTTGCCACCATCACAACTTGTGGGGTACACATATGGTGTGTGTGTAAGGGGGTTCTGGATAATATCAATTGGAGAATGGTTAGGCCGTTTTTTGTGACAGTGACAGGTGGTGTAGCTGTAGGCAGCTTCGCGCGCTCCTTTGCAAGGGATAGGATACGTATGGGTCGGACGCAAGGCGTGTCCGTGTCCGATCATCATGCTCTCTATCACCTCGATCGCATCGCGCGCGCAAGGGTCACACTATGTCGGTCGGTGCCACGGAGCTGACTTTTACAACGTGGGTCGGTGTTGTTCCGATCCCGTAAGTGAGTTATCCGGGCAGATCCATCATCATCACGACAACAAACAACAACGCAACGCAACTCTGACAAACGGATTTTCGGCTACTCATCGCAATCACACATTTACTGCTATCGTAATCTGTTTATCCTCGCTTGGTGGTAGGGGGTTGAGTTTGTGTGGTGGTTTGTGTGCCTGGGGGTAATTCTAATCGCCGGCTGGTAGGAAATACAATTGAAATATATATCGCCATCGTGTTACGCGATACAGGTGTGTGTGTGGCTGTATGGATGTATGGAGTAGTGCGGTGCACCACCATTTCTCGAACGAAGAAAATGACCTGTGCACGCACGCCGTCAATTCCGCGCAGTGGGCGCATCATCGGGAGATCCCAGATGCGCACATCCGCTCGCCCCCTCGCATGTTTTAGAGCAAAATTTTTTCCTTATCCTCCCTTTTTCCCTTACTGTACCCTAACATTACCTTTCCGTGTTCCGGCTTCGTAAACTTCTCGGCTTATGTTCTATTCCCCGTCCTTAGTGACTGCATCAAGACCGGAAATTGGGCGGAGTGCCCGATCGAGCTCCCCCCGGCTCTAGCGCACGCGCACGCGTGACGCTCACCAGGAAAGACAAGAAGAAAAATTTCTCCGAAAGTGGATGGGATGGATGAATGACGAATATGGGGGTTTTTAGTGAAATAATAACAAAATGATGATGATGATGATGGTGGTGGTGGTGGTGGATGATGGATGATGGATGATTGGTATGATTGGTATGGTGGATGAGGGAGGATGAATGAGAAGAAGAATACAACTAGTTTTATTTGCCCGGTGACTAAACGCCAAAGAATCTCAACCCCCCTACATTTTGGGTAATACAGTACGGCTGCATTTGCCGCTCTTCCGAGTCCGACTCGGACGCCGTTTGAACGAGTCCGCCGAACCATAGCACCCGCCAATCGTGGCTAGCGAGTTTGTCAACCAACATGTCATGTGGACTGCCCCACGAGCTACGGTCGGTGACATTCATTTTTCAACAACGCGCCCACGAGGGGTGGGGGATGGGGATCATGCTCGTTGCCGGTGCTGTTCCAAGGCAAGATGGGAGTGCCATCTGTCAGTGTAGGTGTAGGTGTAGTGCAACCCTTCCGCTCAGGGCTCGCTCGCCCAACTAGTCAGGTCAGATCAGGTCAGGTACGTATTTCTCTCCCTGGGCTTAAAATCGACCTGGACCTTTGGAGGGTCGACTCGATCTGATGCCCTGGTCTACCGTATATCCTAAACACATCATACTTGCTACTTTAGGCCATATTTGCGTACTGTCAACGTCAGTCACCTTTAGCTTGCCGTACAATATAGAGCGGATATCAAGTTTTGGTGTATATTTGTCTCCTCGGACCTCACTCGCACAAATGTAGCCAAATTAGAGTGCAAAAATTATTCATAGGGGGGAGGGGAGGAGGAAACGAAATAGCAAAATGACAGCGTCTGGTAATACATAGTCATCATCGGAGCGAGCGCAGGAGGGTAAAATGAGGGAGGGGGTGGTCAAAATTTCCAAACGTCTAACGTAGCGGCTGCGCGATCGAAAGGAAAGTCACCTCCCCAACGAGATACGGCGTCCGAACTATCCTTCAACGCAGCACGTAAATCCGCGACTTTGGCTCGCGCAATTTCGAGGTCGCCACCGCGGCCCGAGTCGATCTCTTCTTTCGAACTCTGTATCGCCTGGCAAATGTCCCCGTCAATAACTGCAAATGCGTCCGCGGCCGCACCAAACGGTGTCCATCGGAGACCCAACGACGTTCGGATCACGGTCGCGAAAACACCGAAACTGGTGAGCCCCATCCCGGCCCCGTAGAGGGCTCGCGCGTGCGCGAGGATGTCGTAGAGGCCAGAGGTCGGCGTTGGCTCGACGCCGTCAAAGTAGAACAGGATTTGGGGATGCGGCAGCGGGCTGGCGTTGGGGCTGGACAAGCGTGAGCGCGCAGCCTTGGTGAAGGCTTGCGCAGTGCTCGGAGGCATCGAAGCGAGGAGTATGCGCACTGTCGCACGGAGGCTGGGGGGGAAATAGGGGAGGTAAGAGATGGGCCAATAGGGGGAAGGGAATGGGGGGGAAGGGGGACGTACTCTTCTACCCGGGCGTTGGCGATAAACGAGTCGACCATGAGATTACTGTTAGTAGCATATGATTAGCCATAGGTGGAAGGTGGAGGAGGAACGGGGAGCGTACACATGGTTGAGAGAACGAGAGTCTGGCGAACGGTTGAAGGCGTCGGACGAGGGGGCAGGCATGGAGTGAAGGCGGGAAATGAGTAGGGATTGGAGACCGGAGGCTAGTGGAGGAGGAAGGGATGTAAGGAAGGAAATTTATAGTTCAGGCTTTGTGCTCCGATGAATCGGACGGATGAGTGTTAGGGTGAGATGGGCACCAAGGCAAGGACCGGGGAGGGACATGTTTCGATTGGAGGAGGAGAAACGGGAAGACGATGATGGTCACCACCTCGCCCCGGTCTTTTGATCAACACGCGAACAACTTTCAAATATGCCCAGATCATCCCGGGGAACCGGTTCGCTTTCCCAATTAAAAAAATTAGATTGACGCACGCGGTCCTATTGCTATTCCCTACGCAGACATCCCATCTCCCTTGCCTTGACCCATTCTCCTATAAATCCACCCCGTACATCTCTCCATGCAGCCCAGACAACCCCCATTCCACTATCCACTATGACCGCTGCCTTTCCCTCCTTTGGCGCTCCCGCACACCCCCGTCTCGAGACGTTCCCGCTCGGCCCGTTCAGCCCACCCCGTCTTTGGGTCGGTTTATGGCAGCTGTCGAGCACGGCATGGGGAAGCGCACCAGCATCAAGGATACGCGAAGCCATGGCACGCCACGTTGATCAAGGCTACACAGCGTTTGGTAAACGCGATCTCATCTCTCTTGAAACATCGCCAGAATGTTTCCCCCTCCTTCTCCCTTTTCGCTGATCTTGCGCTCTGTCAGATATGGTGAATCCCTCTCTCTTCCTTTTCCCCCTTTGACGCGACGTTTCTCACGTCTGTCGTTTCATTATCGTCCGACACCCATCTCAAGGGTCTGTAACCCCCTCCTCTCTCGCCTGCCTTTCTCTATTTGGCGCTCATATACCCCTTCTAGCCGATCATTATGGCCCAGCAGAGATCGTCTTTGTCAGTACTGTC
Source organism: Russula lepida (assembly GCA_003316425.1). NCBI lineage: Eukaryota > Fungi > Basidiomycota > Agaricomycetes > Russulales > Russulaceae > Russula > Russula lepida. The sequence goes on from QFEZ01001658.1 coordinate 32,746, forward strand.
ACTTTGTCTTCATTTTTCTCTCCCGGTCCTGCTGACGCCCGCACTATACCAACAGGGGCAATTCCAAGAGCAACTGCCGCCACGAACCGTACTAGGTGGCACCAAGTGGTGCGTATTCAAACACGGAGAAGTTTCTCGCGCCACCGTCGAGTCTGCCGTCCGCGAGCGCATGACGCGCATGCGCACGCGCCAGCTCGACTTTCTCCAGGTTAGAACAGAAATTCCCACGTCATACCTTCCTCTTTCGGCCTTGCCATCTGTCTGTCCAACTGACACACATGACTTTCGACGCCCAATCCCCGTGTAGTTTTATTGGCAAGACTACTCCAATAAGGGTTATATGACCTCCCTACGCTATCTCCAGGATATGCAACGCGACGGACACATTAGGGCCCTCGGTCTCGTAAACTTTGATGCGGTCCGGACAGACGAGATCTGCACACAGCTCGGTCCTGGTTCCATCGTCTCCAATCAAGTCCAGGTATGTTATGTCTCGCTTTTCACAAATCTCCGTGTGCCTCTCTCTTCCCCTTCGCCACCCATCTCCGATGGTCGGACGGGGAGATTGAAACCAAAAGAATAAAATAAATAAAATGCTCAAACATGTTTACATATACAGTTCTCGCTGATTGACACACGGCCTCTCCACGGCATGGCAGATGTATGCGAGAAGCACAATATCAAGTTGCTCACTTACGGCACTATTGTACGTCTTTTTTCCTCTCTTCCCCGACCCTGCATCGCATCGGCTTAACGTATCTTCCCCCACCAACCTCGGCACGGCTAAGTGCGGTGGTTTTCTGGCAGATGCCTGGCTCGACAGGCCCGAGCCCGATCCATATTCGAGCGCGCTAACTCCATCACAGCGCAAGGTGAGTTTTTAAGCGCGCATTAAGCATGCTCTCTCTTGCCTCTTCGGCCCCACCACCACTTCCCACGCCTCCCCCCCTTTCTTTCCCCCCACTCTCCCCCTGACCGTGTGCCACTATCCTTCCTTCCCCTTCCCCGATCACCAGTCCCGCTTACCGATTGCAACCCCTTTCTTTATTTGGACGTGTGAAACACCTTTAGTATCTCGACGCGATCACCAGAGTATGGGGTGACTGGGCCCTCTTCCAACGACTTCTCACCGTATTACGAAGAATCGGTGACCGTCACGGCGGCGCGAGCATCGCCAACATATCCGTCCGATGGGTTCTGGACCATCCATTCGTCGGCGCGGTCCTTGTAGGTACGTCAAAATTCTTTTCCCTTTCCTTGCCCTTCCTTCCTTCCCCTCTCCCCTTCGAACCGAAACGTTGACGTTGACATTTGACATTCGGACTTTTTTTTTTTTTTTTTTTTTTTTCTTCGGGTGACCTCGAAAAAATAAAACCAAACTGCGCGAACCCACGAATATCATTCCGCGTTTTCCGCTCATCCTTTATCGTGTATAACTCTAAAAACGACCCTCGAAACCGAAAAGGCACCCGCCTCGGCGTATCAGAACATCCTGAAGACAACCTGAACGTGTTCCGGTTCCGACTTTCCGATGCCGATCGCGCAGATATCGAAGCCGTTCTCGAGCGGTCGAACGGTCGGAAGATGATCACGTTGATAGGTGACTGTGGCGCTGAGTATCGTTGACAGGAAGGAGGGGGAGGCACACATGAAGCTATACTGGACTCGATCTCATGATCTCATCAGATTAAATAAAGAGAAAGTTCTTCACTTAACCGCCATCACCCATTTCCCCTCGAGTAGGTTAAATTGTATATACCTGGAACCTGTACAGTCGTACCTTGTCTGTCTCGGACATCCACTAACTGTCGCACCTGTCACAGCCTCCAACGGAGGACCTTCATGTCAACGCCCCTGACACCAAACGTCTAGAACTGATCGCAGCTGCGCGAAAAGAAGCGCCGTCTATATGTGTATACTGTATGTATCTGCATGCGTACGAGCGTACATGTGGGTGTGAGAGTTTCTGTGTGAATCCGTGCCGTAATTATAGATGGGAGTGGCGGGGCGAGATTCCCGGGAGGCGATGGGTACATACGTAGTACTTAGGTAGGAAGGATATACAGTTAAGTGTTGATGATGGTTGTGCTATACAAAGTGAGTACAGCGTTTAAAAAAATCTACATGTAGGTGTTGGGAGAAAAAAAAAAGGAATCATTTCTTTGATCCGGGGCTAGGGGCATTCGATTGACAAGTACTATACCTATATCAAACTAAGGCGGGTTGAAGAAACGAGGAAATGGCGATGGTGAAAAAAAAAAACAAAAATAAATATAAATTTGTGTTGAACGCTTACCCGCATAAGCGTGAGGATCATATTTCATTTCATCAAAGTTTGGAAAGGCTGGATCCCATCGACAGATTCATATTTAGGCGTTGAATAGGCTGGAGCTTGCGTTTGATATCCCGTAGGATGGCGGTCTTGGGGTGCCAATCAGGGAAAGCGTTGCGCAGGTTCGCAAAGTCGCTTCTGAAGAGATGTGCCACGCCCTCGTTCGCTATCAAATCACGTAAAGCCCAGGGGATCTGTGAAAAGATGACAGAAAAGGTATTAGGACAACACCGAATCGAAGGGTGAATGCGCGAGCAGGGCTCGGAAGGACGAAGGAAGGGAGGACCACGCATGGCTCACTTCGTAATCATTCAGTTCTGTATTGGCATCGAAACCTTGGACAACAAGTTCCGGGTGCTCGTTTGATCCATGATCCGTCATGAAAAGGTAATTCACGGCCAGTCTATGCCCGTCATCATCAGAAGACGGACCGATTTGGATACAAAGGAGTGATACGAACGAGTACGTGGCGAGTTCTTCGTATGCTGTCGAATGCCCAATACCGCTCAAAGAACCCGCGGTCGCTTCGGAAAGATGCGTGAGCAAGCCACTATCCGAAAGACCAACGTTCATCACGCGAAGGAGCAACACCAGAAGGTTGGACAAGAAATCAGAAGAGCTATAATACGAAGGATCATACCGAATCTCAGGCACGATACGTTCTCCGAAAGCGAAACACGTACTGATACGCATCTCCGTCAATATACAATGCCCTCAATATTAGAGGGTGAGAAGCAGCGGTGAACAACCCCGAGTACAGAGGGACAACTTGATCGTTGAGTGAGGCGATAAACACCATTTTGACCTGAGATGTGGCGTTGTCACATACTGTACCTCGTGATTGTCTTAAAGGGTATCGACGTACGCTGTGGTCCACAACATTACGCAACGCCTTAACGTAAACCTTCGAGGCCTCACTGTCGGTGCTCTACCACGTGTCAGCTGATGAGCGCGAGATAGCTTGGCATAGCGCCATAGCAAACCCGTTGGATGACTGACCTGGAACTCAAACAGTTCTTTGGCTGCTGCCGACTCAAAATACTGGTAAATGAAAAGCATTCACTGTAAAACGCCACACCATACAAACAATCGATTACGCCTACCTGGATGTAAGGCTGAAGGAGGGAACTGGAGCTTAGATAACGAAGGGGTCCAAGATGGATGCCGCATAATGCCAAGCAACACACCCTTTGGGCTGATGGGACTGCTGAGCTCGTGCCGCCGGGAGCGAGGGCAGCCGAGGCGCTAGCCAGGAGGTCCGATGTCCTCGATGTCTTGATATGCTTTTCACGAATTAGACGATCAAGTAAATGTGTTGAAACGATGGAGCCCTGGGAATGTGTTGCCACCAAGATTGCGTCTGCCGTGTGAAGATCATCCATCCACTCTCGGTTCGTCGTCAAATTGGTGTACAATCTATGAATAAGAATCAGATCAGTAGCGCTGGAAAAAACAACAACCCGATCAGGGTGGTAGACACACTTCTCGACACGCTTGCTAATCGTTCCCTCGCCTTCCAATGGGATTTGCGTCACTTTTTCGAGCCGTACCTTATGTTGTTCCTGAAATAGTTCCAGCGCCTGGCACATCATCGTGACCAATTTGTTACTCGTCCCAGTTGGCTGAAAAACCACGCGTGTCAGTAGCCCCAGTACAGTCTAACTCAAGAAGAAAACAAACCTCCCCTAATACGGTCCGCATGACCGCGCCTGTACAATCATGCATGACAATATGAGCCAACTCCCCCTGATACGTTTCTTCCGGGCGAAGCCCAGAGGACATATGCGGACGTACCTGGGAACCAACCATGTATACCAATAACCACTACGCGTTTACAACCCTGCAAGACGTCGCCTTCTAAAGGTTCACCGATGACGTCCCAAGTACGTGGAAGTTCCTTTCCGAAATCCGCAAAGTATTCTTCGCTTTTCGAATGCGCATTGGCCGTCTCCGTACTTGCACTATCCTCCTTCGCGAAGAGCATGCCACTTACGAAACGCACCGTCTTCGTGAGCACAGAATCGCTCTTTTCACGTGGTACAGTAGAGCGGGGTGGTAGGAGAAACGTATCATCCCACGTGGGTAGTACGAGATTTGGGGGCGGAGGAACACGTGGAGAAGCACGCCCAGAGCCCTTCGACGGCGTAGGTGATACTGACGTACGCTTTGACCCCTTAACATCATCAGGCTTCACTTTCGACTTGGGCGACGGAGAAGGGGGGCGCTGGGGGCCAGGAACTGATTTAGATGCCCGCATCTCTCGCGCATCAAAATCTTTTCCTGCACGGGATTCCGGGGTCACAGCGAGAGAATGGGTGCTACCGCGCTCATCAACTGCTTCGTCGATCTCCATCACTTCCATCGCTTCTTCTTCTTGGTGCTCAGTGTCCGTAATACGTTTAGCAAGTAGTGATCTAGAACTGAAAAACGAGGCCCAACCAGATGTATTGGTCGTAATAGAGGACTGGATGGGGTTCGTAGGTTCCACAGGGGCCGTGGCGGTGGGCTGTTGTTGGGTAAGTGCCTCCGCCGTTTTCGGAATCTCTGTCCCTAGTTCCACGTGGTTGGCGCTTCCTTCCTCTGGATGGATCACATCAGGCGCTGACACCATGGTCGACTGGCCATACCAGGACCATGGAGTCAGCCAACTCGAACCTCGGTCATGAGGTTTTTCCGTTGATAATGTTGATCCGTGCGGGGGATCAGGGTGCGCATGGGTGTTGGAGCTCGGAATATTGGTCCCTCTCGAGGCCCTATCAGTGGCTGCCGCCACCGATTCGTGATCTAAGGCTCTGATTGGCTGCGAATCTTGGGCAGTGGAAGCCGTGTGTGACGCTGTAGCCCGCCAACCCATGAGCGCCCACCAGGACTCTTGTGCGGTGCCAACAGCTGGCTCGGTGTTCGGCCCGGAAAGCGGTATATTGTCCACTGGGGAAGTTTTACAACCAACTAATCATTATTTTGCGAAAACTCACCTGTAGCTCCTGCTGTAGACTCGCCCTCCTCCACTGGTAACTCTTTGGATGAAACCGGAGAAGTGGCGGGCTCCAATCGGGTATCGCCGGCCGGTACAGAGGGTATTGCATGTTCCAGAGGAACTTTAGGACGCCCAAGAAAGGGGATGCTGAGAGAGAAGCGGCTCGTGGATGGGCTCAAAGAAGATAAGCTCTGACTCGTGTCGGCTGACAACATCACGGGAAGTGAGACCGACTCTGACGACGGACTGGCAGAAGTAGGGCCCAATTTCGGCGATGATGGGTTAGCACCTGACGGCGAACTGGCCAATGGTGAGACTGTGCGCGTCTCCGTTTCGGGTGACCTGGCCTGTGGCGATGAAGTGGAGAACCACTTGCGAGTAGCAGGTATAGGAACAGGAACCGCTTCCGACGGAGGCCCGACCTCAACCTTAGCAAGCTCGGGTTTAGGGGGAGTCGGAGGGATGACGTTCATAACCGGAGGTTGTGAGGTTTCCAAGATCGGAGGCTCCTTTCGAGCCAAATCCACGGGAGGCGATGGCTCATCCGCGGGTTGTGGTTTGCTTGCTCGCTTGGAGGAGGACGAGGACGAAGGGGCAAACCAGGCGCGCTTTCTGGGTATCAGTTTGGTCTCGGTCTCTGGCTGACCTGCATTGGCTGTCTGGGGTTCTGGAACTGACGAAATGACAGGAGCTGGGCCGGGACGTTCATCTGGTGAAGGCGTAGCCGACACAGCCACCGCCTTGGTCAAGTGAGCGGGTTGAGCACTGGCTGGCTGTTCACTAGGGGAAGGTGTAGATGCCTTCTGAGAAAGCTCGGTCATAGAAACGTTGGGTGAGCTGCGCCGTGACAATGACGCAAACCAAGAGCGTGGCTGGGATGCAGGTGTGGGGCCTGACGTTGGGTCAGGTGCTTCTAGCGCAGGATTGGTGGGATCGGAGTCGGAAGCTGGTGATACATCCGTGGTATTCGACGGGGGAGACGATTCAGGTTGTACTCGTTCGGATTGTGGCTCGTCGTCTGGATAAAAGGCAGTCAGAACTGAGGATGGAACAGGAACGAAGTCTAAAACGAATAGCGCCAAAATTCAGAATCAACGCATGAGAGAGCCACAGTTGAAAAGGGGAAGGGCGAGAATAAAAGTAGGATAGGAAGTAGCACTGCCTACCGTTGTGGTCTTGGGGAGATTGGGTCTCTGCATTCTCCTGTGATTTGACATCATCTGAGTGCACATTTTTATTTTGAGACATTGAAATTGACTGGGTAACTTCTGGATGAGCACACCTTCGACTGCGGTAGATCCTGTCTTGGCGTCACTAGTCATCTTGATGGGTGGGAGATGTGCGACTGCGGATGCGACAGGAGAGGCGACCTCGGGTGTGGCTATGATTAAGGACAAAGAGGTTGGTGCACGATTCTTCTGGGAAGATCTCCAGGGCAAGGTTGAGCGAGCAGGGGTCATAACCAAGCCACAAGGCGACGAGAGAGAGCGATGCCAGTCAACACCATGTTTGGAGCACGCGCAAGTGGTCACATGACATACACGACACATTATAAATAGGTTCCACGTGTGTGCCACTACTAGTACAGCGGTACACGGTATACTGCTTAGGTTCCCACTACTAGTACACTACAAAGTCCCTTATTCGAAAGCGCTGGACAGCGATGTCAGTAGATCGGATACTTGTACACGTCCACATCAACCCGGAGATTATCCACATTGTGCCTGTAGGATAGGAAAGATATTAGGGGAATGAACATGGCAGCATCACATCGGACGTACTCTGTTTGCGCATGCCAAAGGGCGTCCCCTTTACTTCCCATCCTCAAAATCCGTCCAAAGAACATATGCGAACTGGGTGCGAGATAATCGGAACAGTGATTGCAGAGCCATGTTTCCGTTTCGGTCCGAGAAGTCAACCAGATGAAATCGTCGTCGGTTTCCCCCCTCATCACCACCTCACTGGAGCTCACGACTTGCCATTGAGGAAATGAATGATTTGCGTCCAAACAATCAACAAAATGCCAAACCTATTTCCGACTCCTTGGTGAGTTGTTACGGAACCGAGAAGATGCGAGACTTACGCAGGACCTCCAAGAACGATGGATCCACTCGAGGTCCGTCGGGCAGTTTACGCAGATAAACCTCCTATTCAGTCGCTCTAACTTCGATGCGGTCGTCGTCGCCGGATCAAGTTGCAGTTCCTGGAGAAGGGCGTGGCTCGCAGCTGCCCCGCGCTCGAGAAACTCTAACTCTCCTGTCATCTTCCAAGCGTGGCAAGTATCCCGTCCAATCAGGATCGTATTTGTGTCCGGGTGACGGAATACCGATGTCGCGAGCTCTAAGTCTCCCGCGAAATCATACATCCTAGCTCGACGCCAATTATCGATTGACGGGTCAGTCAGCAACCTGACCTCCATCGGCTTGTCTTGAGGGTCGTAGAAGTGGTGGGGGAGCAAGCTAGCATATCTGTCCCTACGCGAGGACATCCATTCCGAAAGGCTCTCTCGAAGTTGCCCTATCGCATGCTCCCATTCAGTGGGCTGTATATCTCTGTCTAGGCTCAAGAGCTCTTTAAAGCAAGACAGTTCGTGGGCTTGAGAAAGTGCAGGAAGATATAAACGCTGGATTGGAAGAACTTGTCGCAAGATATCGGAGTAATACTGCTCAGCCTTAGTCTTGCACACGCTCTCTCGCCGGCGCCGCTCTGCGTGTAGACGTTCTATACGGGCATTGATTAGCCTCTTCTCCACTTTAGTTCTGATACGTCTCCAAGCTGCGGGAAGAGATCAGCGGGTTCCTCTGTGGAGCGACACAGGGCGCACCCTCCTCTGTGAGTACTTTGCTAACATTCGCACCAGGCACACTACCCATACCGATATAGTCGATATCGGCACTATCATATCCCGCGGCTAATATACGATCTTTCAGGCTGTGAAGCCGGGACGTCAGCATAAAAAAGAGACCCGGACTGCTGCTAGTACCCACGCTTTGCGTCTTTCCGTCCTTCTTTCGCGAGCATCGGAAGTTTGGGCCACTGCCTCAGCCTTGATCCATTTCTCAAGTTCGGCGCAGCTCTGTTTCATGAATATCATCCAACATGAGCGGACAGCGAAATTGAAACAGGAAAATGGAGCCCCACTTGAATGATTGAATCAACCAAGCGTATTCTTTCTTCGCGAAAAGATTCGAGCCTTTCTTGTGCTCCGGGCTTGCCCAGATCTCTATCTTCTTCAAGTTCATTTAACCTCTGATTCATCTCGACTAAATCTGGCTTCCAGTAGAAACGATTGCTGTAAACGCGGCGATGCGCCCATCCTCCAACTGCGTAACCGAGTCAGTAGTCAATTGATGCAGATTTGAAGATTATCAGGGGAAAGAGTATCATACTTTTTGTATGTGGGACAAGATCCATAACGGACTCATTTAAAGTAGGACATTGATACCGAAATTTAAGTGCGGGGACGAGGCTACATGGATTTCACGATCAGTCTTTCAAAGCACTGTAAAAAAACTTTTCCTGACTTTTTCTTCCTACATACGGTGCACAAACGGCGGCGAAGTGCAAAGTCGACCCGATGGATGTTCCTTGTAGAGCATTCCTGCCATCCAAAATTAGCCTGAAATCGAAACAATGCGTAAAGATAGTTGACAGCATACAGAACACACGGCAGGTCCGAATAACAGCAGTGCCCAACTAGGTTCCGACATATCATCGGGAGGATCAGGAACCTTGGTGGCTCCTGCTTTCCGTCGTGCAATCAACCAGACCCAAATGGATTTGCGTGACATCAAAACCCCCCGCAGAGCCTTGTTCGTACGGGCGAGATTCACGAGATCCATAGGCCCCAATTCTGAGCATATCTAAGGGAGTGGCTCGCTCAACAATAGACGGACACGGGATCCAGGCTAATACGGACATACCAGAAAAAGGACGTCAAAAGGCAGCAATAGCATGTTCTGCAGTCGACCCTGGATCCTGCGACTGGCCCCAGTCCTCTTGGTCTTCGCGGGAGACTTTGATGACGAAACTCCCCTTGAGGACGCGGCCTTCTCTAATTTGCAGCGTTTTGCCAAAGGCAGCGTTACTGTGTACGCAGTTAACGAGACGTGTGCACTTGCGGGTGTTCAAAGTACCTTCGGGGTTGTCATCAAATTCATGGAAATCACTCTCCTCTTGATTCCACTCCTCTTCTTCAAAATTATGAGGCTCGTACACATGCCACCACATTGTAATCGGACTCCTCACCTTCATCACTAGAGTCGGCTTGGGATCCGCCCATGAGATCATCACGATCAGCACCCTCTCCTATGGCACTCGGCAGCCCGTCTTGCGGCAACGGGCCCTCAGTTTCGTTAATCGCATTGGGGTGGGGAAGGCTCCTAGGATGATGATAGTAGGTCGTGACTGGCATCAAAGGTGTGACCATTGGCGTGACAATAGGTTTGATGGGTTTTTCCCCGGAATATCAAATGTCGCCGAAATGGACAGTAGATCCTTCCTAGATCCTTCCGCAAAGAACTTGTCGTTTGCCGTAAGGCGCCGGGTGGTACAAGTGAATGGGGGTGACCCTTCGTCGATTTAACGCACCTGTGCACACACGAGTTCGACTTGTCTAAGTTGTCTTGGACCCGGTCGACACACTGGTAGGTATTTTTGAGAAAGCGGAGGATATGAAAACGGATTGACCTCCTTGCTGACGCTCAAAGTGCTCACCGGAACTTCAGCGCTTCAGCACCGAAACCTGCCATTTTATAATACCTCACATGAGCCTTGAAGCATTGCCTCGAGGCATACAGCACTTGGACGTGACATGCTAACTGACACCATAATGTGCAATTGTCGGTGCTGATCGACTCATTTGATCCACGCACGAACATCGAGGTGCCCGTTCTACGACAACGCGGCGGGCAAGCGCGAGCCCGACACTGCCAGGGGTTGATTCGGCCTTTGCCGTGTAGTACGGACGATTTCGGGCCAAAGGCCCAGACCGATATGGAAGGTGTACAAGCAGACAACGTCGACAGCATAAATGAACTGTCTCAGTGAACTAATCACGTATAAAAAAGTCGAGTAGCCACAGTAATGGAGTGTGTATGCCAATCACAGTGCCGACCGTCTAGTACTCAGGCTCGTTGTCAGGTATATCATATATGTGCCTTGAATCGCAATTAGGTATCCAGGCTTGAGAAAAAAAAAGACGTCGACAGACACTTTTCCCCCTAGGGTAGGTTTTCAAATAGAATGACAGCGATGTGTGACCGATCATCGCACACTAGTGTCTCTTCAGGGACCCCTACACATGTTGCAAACGTAAGACAAATTCAGGATAGCCCGAGCCAAGAACTCAAAGATGCGTTGGGGGACCAGACGAAAAGCAGTATAGGCCCAAATTGACCATGAGATTCGATTCGACTCGATTGGCCATTTTCAAAATAATCGTGCTATTGATCGCACATCAGTCTAGTGATTTTCACAAGCGTGGAGCGGCTGCCCGAACGACACATGCGCATGACCCTAGTATTCGGCCTCTGTTCCGAACACTCCGGTGCAAGATAGTTGGATATAAAAGAAGCTTCGCACACAAGTGTAGGTCGACTCGAAAGACGGGCATCAAATGCGTTTGACGTTAGCAAAAGCGCTGACAGATGTGGTGAGACCTGGTATGGAAGTTCCATACACTATCATCAGGGCACCCTCGGTCATGGTGCCGGTCTGGAAAACTAGCCCGAAGCTGTTCGATCGATATGTTTGAACCAATCAATGTTTTGCCTCCTTCTATCGCGTGAACGTATGCAATTGCAAGAAAAGGACGGTTTAAACCTTAGAGTCCATATCTAGTCGTATCGCCGGGGACCAGACTGGACGGCGGGTGGACTAGGTTTCGATGGAACGTAGCCGCCACAGGCACGGGTTATCACGAGCATGATAAGCAGAACTGAACAAGGAATCGTGTCTGATCGTTTCTGTGGACGGGGCGCTGGGTACTTGCACAGAGCAACCAAGGCTGACAGTATCGGTGAGAAGAAACCGTAGCACATACTACGCCGCGATATACATACGGATATATGCACACGGGGACCTGACAACCAGGGTAAAAACGCATGTGGGGGATTAAACCCCCTTTTTTGCAGTACTCTGTGATATGCCGACATGAATTCTCCAATTACTGGCTAATGGTGACCGAAAAGCAAGTCCGGAACATAGGTGTCAGGAACCCGAACGCGGAGGGTGGAACTGTCATGTGTTCGATTACCTTGAAAGTCCAGCTCAAAGTCCGCGTCATGACGATGCACAAAGTGGTAGTAGGAAATTGGTAACTTGCGGGCTTACACGGGAGTAACCACCTGGGGTTAAATGGGGGTTGCGGGGAAGAAACACCTTTCATTGTGGTGCTTGTCACCTATCGAGTGCGAGGCAATTTTTGGAGATCAGAGGCCGAAAATTACCTGTGAAACAAATGTTTGTAATCTTAGGGAAATGAACTCGGATCTTGAGCGGAGCATCAGAGCTAGTTCTTATCGCCAAAGAGTGGGCCCAGACAATGAAGCCGCCAATTAGTGGCGCGGCTTGGGCCCAGATGCCGTCGTTACCTTCATTTACAACATAGGGAATATTCCAAGAAATCATGTGGCGAAGTAAATAAAGTAGGTTTGCGGAACCTATTCTCACAGCCTAGCTGCGATAGGAAACGGGAGGGTGTGCGTAGATGAATTCTTCTCCCAGTCGTAAGATTAAAAAGAAGCTTCACCATTAGGTAAATACCTATTCAATGGTCAGTTAGGCGACATAGAATTGTTGTGAGAATTGTCTAAGAAGGCATTACCCCTCAGCTCCAAGTAATATGCGCATGGAGAGCAGAGCTACCACCGCACATAATTTGTGTTAATGCAACCATGACTGTGATGTGTTGTACATGAATTTGAACTTCGAGAAATATGTCAGGATAGGCGAGTATGTAATTCACGGTGCAGAAATTAAAGTCACTTGGCCAGTGAATACGCCGTCATGTTTCAAGGGGCAGAAGGGGTAATTTGCCCTATACTGTAGCACCGCTCTTTCTGATAAGATCATTGCGGAGAGAGCCTAAAAGGTAAGATAGACAAGGTGAACCCCAGAATATTCGGCATCTGTGCCGTTCATCGGGGACACCACGAGGTGGAGATGGACCACCGAGCCGGCCATGGCGTCACAAAAATCAGTAAAAGCACCCCAGAAAGTCCTGGGGTAGATACTCACTCTACATAACAATAAACTGCGCAGCCAGATCCGTTCCCCTTCTGTATACCCAAAACTCATCGGGTTTAAGCGAAGGCTATAGTCTGCATTCCAATCCTAACCCCCTGTTACAATATTAATGCTCTTGTTCTGGCAGTTATCGTCATTTCGGAACGGTCGGTCCAGAACAGGAACAGTGTCGTCGCTCGGAAACTCGTCGGGACTTGATTCGCGTATCAACCCACCTTCTTGATAAAAACACGAAGCCGGCATAAGATGTGATTCGATTATACCCACGGTTGCTTAATCCAGACTAGGACCCATCGAACATAGCCTACGACATGCGGTCCATAACGGAAAGGCTTCGGGAAAACCATTCAGTCACATCTTTGGGACATCCTCCCTCGAGGTTTTTTCTCCGGACATGGAAAGAGGACTACACTGGCAATGAGTTGGAGAAATAGGAAAGCCGAAAGCCACAGTAACAAACACGCATATGTCGAACGTTTCCGGGGGGTTGATAAGTGAGGCATCACGATTTCAGTGATCTGCAAGTGAGAGAATGAGTCGCAGTCACCAGCAGCCCAGGCCAGGGCCAAGAAAAAACATACTGTATTTGGAGCCTTCTCACGATATGAATTAAACCATGAGCCCTTTTGAAAGAGTCCGACTTGGATCACACACAGCCAGTCAAGTTTCAGGTCTATTCCTCATGGTGTTCGTTATTCGGGATACTGATTTCACCGCGGGCAACACTGTTGGGTGTTAGAAGGCCGGGCAGTAATCAGCATGACTTACAGACGCGTGTATGCAGTAAGTGGGGTACAGACCTGCATATGGACTAGGATATCTACCACTCTACATTCATTTGCGCCCCGAAAACCTTCAAGTCAGATGGGCGCAACCTGCATGCTTGACTCTGAACTTTCGGTATCAATAGCAACCAATTATTGTGAACCCCTGTAGTTAGTGCCGTATATGCGGTTCCAAATAGGGCAAGTGTTGGATGGATTTGGTTAGCTGGTTAACCCGGATCCTGTTGTCCCTTCAAGTCGTAATCAAGTTGCTATAGAACGAGACAATCAATGACATAACAGTTCTTGGCAGCAGATGCGAGGTCTCTGGGGTACATGCACACCTCCAATGGAGGCTCCCGGATTAAGGACGCGACTTCAGTTTGAAGATGATGGACGAAGGAGGTGGCATTGTATTTATTGCATTTGATGTCCGGGAAGCGGACTCAGGAGAGTGAGGCGCTCGAGGTCGGAAGTTCAGCTCCGCTTGTTGCCAGTCTCTGGTTTCCCACGCGCACGTTCTCTTTTCTGTAGCCTATGACATCCCACTTTATTACTGTAACAATATTAATACAGTATCCATCCTCGATCAGCCACTTGCGTGTCAAAAAAATACTGTAAGGTGGGCTGCGTGGCTGTGCTCATACGGACGCTCCAGGGCATCCCGCTCGGTCTGGTCGGCCAAAAGTGACACATTTGCCTTTCTATTTTCCAGTCTTATGTCATTCGTTTCCTTGATACCATACTGTACCTCGATAGTCCACGTTCTACACCCGTGCATCGCCTCCGGCCCTTTTTCGTTGCAACCATGTATTTAAACCCGACTCCCCCATAATTACAACAATAGACTCCTTGAGACCCCCTTTTGGGCCCACTTTTGCTTTAGTCTTTGTGCCGCCGTGCCGTTTCTCTTCTGCCTTTCAGCCTCTCTGGCCTGAGGTTGCTGGATGTTAGCGCAGCGAACGAGCCGACACACGTCCTGCCTCTTTGTCAAATGCTGGCCCTTTCCCTCTTTTCTAATCTCTCTTTGCTCGACCTCACTAACGTCACTCTGAGGTGTTCAATACATTACCGCACAAGTGCCGACGACGCCACAGGGCCACACCTTGCAAGCTAATTCAGTCGTATACGAGTCTCAATGGATTAGCGGAATGGCCGTAAGCACGTGAAGTCCCGTAATTGTCCAAGGTCAATATAGTAACCTAGAATTCGAATAAATCATCTATTCTCGAGCGTCCAAATAACACTACTAGTAGATCCATGTGACCAGGCTTTTATGGGGCCACGTCAACACCAAGGTCGGGGTATGAGAACAGATCCACATCGATCAGAGGATGGTCGACATTGTGTCTAAAATCGGAAGTCAAAATCTTAGGTGGGAAGAGCATGGTGGCGGAATCAAATCGGACATACACTGTCTGCACATGCCAAAATGCATGCTCTCGCGTCCCGTAGTTCGAAGTCCCTACAAGGGAAGAGGACTGACCGGGCGAGAGATAATCAGAACAGTGATTACAAAACCACGTTTCGGGTTGGCGCGGATAACAAAAGTCGAAGAGCGAACTCGTTGTCTCCTCGTCGCGGCTCACTACCTGCCATTGAGGGTATGGATGGTCTGTTTCCGGACAGTCGACAAAATGAGAAACCTTTATCCAAGACCATTGACCATTTCGTTACGGAATCAGGAAATACGTGAACTCACGCAGGATCTCCAGGAGCGTTGAAGTCGTTGAAGGTCCGCAGGGCAGCTTGCGCAGATAAATCGCCTGTCTAGCTGGTCTAGCGTCGACGCCGTAGGCGTTTCCGGACCAAGATGTAGCTCCTGGAGAAGGCCATGAACGGCCTCCGCGCCACGTTCTAAAAACTCTAATTCATCTTTCATCTTCCAAGCGTGGCGGCAAGCATCGCGTCCGATATGGATCGTTTTGGTGTCCAAATGACGAAATACCGATGTCGCGAGCTCGAGCCTTCCCGCAAAACTATTCATCTCAATACGACGCCAACCTTCGATTGACGGGTCCGACAACAACTTGACCTCCATCACATTGTCTTGATCTCCGTTGGAATCAAAAGGAAGCAGGCGGGTATACTTGTCCCTGTGCGAGGACATCCAATCCGAAAGGCTCTCTAGGAGCTGCCCTGCCGTATGTACCCATTCGGAGGGTTGCACAACTCGGTCTTGGTTCAGAAACTCCCTGAAAAATGAAAGTTCGCAGGCTTGAGAGACCGAAGGAAGATATAGCCGTTGTACCGGAAGAACTTGTCGCAGGATATCGGTGTAGCACTGCTCAGCCGTACCCCTGTGCTCCATCTCTCGTTGGCGCCGTTGTGAGAGTCATTTCTCACAAGCCCCCCTAAGCTTGTTCTCCACTTTAGTTCTAATACGCCTCCGAGCTGTGGGAAAGGTTAGAAAATTCCTTCATGGTGATAACACACCCTTCTCCGTAAGTTTTTTGTCGGCATTTGGGCCAGGTACGGCATGCATCCCGATGAAGTTAACATCGGTACTCTCATATCCCGCAGCCAGTATACGATCTTTAAGGCTACGAGGTAGGACGTCAGCACCAATAAGATCTCGATCGCTACTAATATTCACGCTTTGTGTCTTTGAGCCTTTCTTTCCTGAGAATTACGAAACTGGGCCTGCTTGATAGACCAAGAATTTGTCCACTTCACGTGACCTAACCCTAGGGTTACAAGATTTCTGGATCTGCGTGAGCCCTAAGCCCTACTTTACGTGGACCTAGCCCGTGACAATGCAAGGTCGTGGGAAGAGATCAGTAAAGAATGTGACATGTGACGTTTTGCCTCCTTGCTTTTTCAACGACTATGTCGACGTCAATTGCGACTTCTATTGATTCAGATTCTACTGATTCAGGCCATTCAGGCCCATGTACACCTCCTCGTGGCCAGGTCCATTCAGTCCAACCTGCCAAGTCATCTCCGGTCAACAAAGTGTATAAGTATTTTCTTCCCGGAAACCGCGAACAATTCCAGAAATTCGGTTATGATAGTCGCTTTCGCCTAGGAGCTTTTGACGACAAGTCAAAGTTCCTCCAATTTTTGGATGTCAAACCCCCCAAATCGCTTCCTAACATGGGTTCGAAAAGAATGGAAAATTTTCCTATATTGGCCAATAACGTGGCCAAATATATAAAGAACCAGCGTGAGCACTACCTGTTTCTGTACTTGGGTTTCTTGCCGACATATGATTTTCACTTAAGATTTCCCAAGGCACGATACCCTAGTGTTCAAGGACACGGGAAATAAATCACCACCTGGACACGTTACGGACACAAAGTGCAGGCCCGACATCACGGCTGCCTTTGAGGGCCACTGGAAGAATGGCGTCGTGCCCTGGCCATTTATTCGACTTACAGGGGAGACGGCATCTGGGGGCAAGACCCGTGACGACCAGGAGATACAGGCGATTTCATATCTCCACTACCTGCTTTTAGCTAGACCCGACCTCTATGTTGCCCAAGGCCTGCTTTCCTCCTCCGACAGGGTCACATTTTTTTTTGGGATTGGCGGCGAAGGTATACGGGAATTCGATCTCGAATGGGACGACCGAGAATTTAACGAGTTATTATATGCGTTCATATATCGCCTCTACGAACCTGGCAACTTCGCAGATTTATCGTATATCAAGACCGAGTTCGATGAAGAAACCACGGCACGGTATACCATAGAAATCGCTCATCGGGGAGGCATGAAAGAGTGTCGTGGTTTTTATTCCATATACGCCAGAAATCCGTTCGCAACTCGTACACATGTTCTCTCCAATCCAAACTTCAAAGCTGAAGACATCGATCTCACCATACTCAAAGATCAGTTTTGCCGAGTTAACAGACGTTTTGAAGAACTAACAATCCTCAACGAGTATGTTCATAAACCGGAGGGGGTGCCTGGCGTCGTGGTGGCCGCATATGGCGAACAAATTAAGCTTCCTCTGTCTGAAGAAAGGCGCAAGCACCGCCTGGGTCTTGGAGAGAGTGGATCTGCTTTCACAAGTATCCCTACGCTGTCTAAAGTGTTGGAGACGTTGTTCGACGTTCTAGAAGGTATTTGAATCTCTGTTACGATGCGATCTGCTGACATGTTTGCAAGTATTGCGGTATTTGCGGCTCCACCGCAACGTCCTTCATCGCGATATCAGCTCAGGAAATGTTCTGTATGTCGAGAATTCGTCGAATCGCTCGCTGCCACCAAACACCCTGTCTGTTCCTCCTGCGCAAGAGGCGGAGACCAACGGGTTGCCACTCTGCTATGCCAAGTATCTCCTGGGCAAGAGGTATGTATATATAGAAGCTGAAATTGGATAGTTGCTAACAAAGATTGGACGTTAGCGACAATCCCTTGGAAACATCGATGCTCCTTGTTGACTTTAACCTTGCGGAGTACTTAGAATCTGAGACGAGTGTTAAGAAGAAATTCCCCCGAACGGTGAGTTGCATGCTGATCCTTATCTGTTAGGTGCCCTGACTCTCATTTTTACCAGGGAACACCTATTTTTATTGCTCGAGCTGTTGAACAGTCAGGACCTGTGCCAGCTGTTTTAGCCGCTGTTCCTGGGATTCCTGACTATCCTGATCCCTATGCTAAGGCTCACCCGGACCGAGTTGAGAGATTCCCGGGCTCAGAGGAAGAGTTCATCATTAATCCAAGAAAACTGGTTGATGATAATGAGTCACCCGGCGGGTGGAGGCACGAACTTGAACACGATGCGGAATCCGTCTTCTGGCTCCTTCTTTACTGGGCCATGGTCGTGCAGCCTGAAAAGTGTAGCAAGGAAGAGATCAATGCGGCGTCATGGAATCAGTTGAACGGAGGCCACGAGTCTAGACAGCAGTTTCTGCACTCATTGAACATAATCAAGACGCTCTCGAAGACAATGTCATTCAACCTCATCCACTCGTTCTACGAACCCTTGCTACCTTTGATCAAGAATCTCGCCGCCATTCTTATTATTGACAGCCACTGGCTTCCGGCATTAGATTCTCGAAAGGACCTATTCTATATCACCGAAGCGTTCCAACGCTTAATCCTCAAATTCATCCTCGACAATCGTGGCAAAGAATTCATGGACCATCCTGTTGAAAAAACCTTCCGTAAAGTGGAGAGAACCCAGGAATCTGATGCATCGTCATCTTCCCATTTCCACTCTTTCGATGCAGCCACCCGAGTGCGTGTTTCCCTGGTGAGTTGTGGATGTAGATCTATGAGTTCCTGTCTGTTCTTATTGTTGTGCTTACAGGGCATACCTGATGTTGAGATGAATGATATCCGATGAAAAGGGATTGTGAATTGGTGATGCCAATAGGTGGTGGTCATGGAGGGGGGGTCTGTAGTTGGCATAATTATGCAGGTTAGAGTGTGTTTGGTGCAAAGGTTTCTGTATGAGTTCCAACAGAAGTAATCAACTTGTGAAATGGGTTGCCAGTTTTCCCAAGGTCATGAGATGTCATAGTGGGAGAGGAGACTTCTTTGACAAGGGAACAAAATATATCACTGGGATGTAAATCAAAGACAAATCATGACAGTGAGTAACACAAAGAGGCAAGGAATGAATATGTTTTGGTGGAAATACACAAATTTACAATAACTTGGACAGAAAAGCAAAAATGTAGAACCAAGTGAAAAAACCATTAAAATAAG
>QFEZ01001665.1:606-16971 GCA_003316425.1 Russula lepida
ACACGCGATCTCGCGCACGAGCGTATAGATCAAGATCCTCGCTGGATATTGAAGTTTATTCACGTTGATGCCCCGGGGAACTATAACCCTAGGATCCTCTCTGCGCGCGCTACGCGACAATCCCAAGATCAGCCAAAAGAAGCTGACCCTCCTCCGTCACCTCAGATCGCAGACACCGATCACAGTCGCAGCGATTGGTACTCAAGTGATACTACGGAGAGAGGTCGTATGTAAATGCGCGATTAATGCGCACGCTCAAAATATTAGGATCTATAGCGATCCTTGATAATCTATAATGTATGCGACGCGCGATCAATGCGCACATACCAATAGATCTGCAATTGATCTACGTTACTACTAAGCCTGATTTACATTTGTTCTTAATCCCCTTCATTTCGTCTTAGGAGGGGAGGGTGTAACGTGTACGATCTAGCGATCTAACGATCGCTAGATCTGGACACATTAGCACTTGATTAAAGACGCTCACAATAGCGTCCTGAACACAATATATCACTGAGACATTAGGTATTAGGTGTTAGTTATTATCAAGTATGAGACGTGTTAACAATAGCGATCTGATTAGTAGTACTTGATTACACGGTTATCTACTGATGTATAAGTAGGGCGCCCTCCTGTAGGGAGGACGCCAGATTAACTGTACTTCACGAGACTTGACGAATAACACCCTCTATTTGGGCTGGTTCTG
Organism: Russula lepida; assembly: GCA_003316425.1. Classification (NCBI taxonomy): domain Eukaryota; kingdom Fungi; phylum Basidiomycota; class Agaricomycetes; order Russulales; family Russulaceae; genus Russula; species Russula lepida. Next base: position 1,313 of record QFEZ01001665.1, read on the forward strand.
TTCGTTTGAGCCCTTAAGTACCAGACCTCATTCTATCTCATTATCTATTCACGCGTTCACCAAGCGCGCATCTTATCTAAACCACATATAGGCTGATCTCGCATACCTCGAGCGCGCGATCTGCCTATAATCTAACACGCACTAGTGTTACACTTCCTCACCCCAGAAGGGCTCTTTGAACCTCAGTTATGTTCTTTGGCCTTACGAACTCCCTGGCCACATTCCAAATGATGATGAACACAATCTTCCAACAAGAAGTGGCACAAGGGTGGTTATTGGTCTATATGGACAACCTAGCCATCCACACTAAGAGAAAAGCCCACGAAACTGAAGAGCAACACAAACAGTGTCATCAGAGACTTGTACACCACATCCTTGACAAACTCACCCACCATGACCTGTATCTAAAACCTGAAAAGTGTAGCTTCAAAAAGGAAGAAATTGACTACCTCGGCGTCATCATAGGAAAAGACACACTGAAGATGGACCCCCAGAAGCTAAAAGGGGTGACCAACTGGCTGCAACCAAAGAATCCCACTGATGTTCGATCATTCTTAGGCTTCACTGGATATTACCGATACTTCATCCCTAACTATTCAAAAATTGCCTGGCCATTGCTAGACCTCATGAAGAAAAGCATCCATTGGCATTGGAGGGAATCCCAGCTTAGAGCCTTTGAAATGCTCAAAACCCTCATGTGCCGGAAACCAGTGCTAGTCCAACCCGATTTCACACGACGATTCTACCTCCAAACTGACATGTCTGCCTATGGGCTGGGCGCTGTGCTTTCCCAAGAAAGGGGAGAAGGCGACTCGCCCCCAGAAAAATGAACCAAGCCCAAACTCCACCCTATAGCGTACTACTCTGCAACCTTCACACCCACAGAGCGCAACTACGACATCTATGAACGGGAACTGCTTGCTGTGATGAAGGCACTCACTCATTGGAGGCACTACCTTGGGTGGACTAAGCACCCCTTCATCATCCTCACTGACCATGCAAATTTGCAGTACTGAAAGGCCCCACAAAACCTAAACAGGTGAATGGCAAGGTGGCACGCAGACCTGCAGGAATATGACTACAAAATAAAATATATACCTGGGAAAACAAACGTTCCCCTGGACACCCTCTCTTGACCCCCTGGGGTGGACCAAGGCCACAGGGACAACCAGAACGTCGCACTCATTCCTGGAAACAGGTTCACCGCAGCTACTGCATCCACCAAACCCTCCAACTTTGTGAAGAGGGCCCTGATGGCAGTCCATCATGACCACCCTGTTGCAGGACACCTGGGCAGAGATGAGACCATTCAACAAGTAGCAAAACACGCCAAATGGCCAGGGATGAAATCCTGGATAGCAGAATACGTACAGGGGTGCACGACTTGCCAACAAAACAAAACCCTAACGCACCCAAAACGAACCCCTCTCTACCGAATCACTACTGCTCCTGAAACACCTCCCTTCCGACAAGTATGCATGGATCTAATTACAGGCTTGCCCAAAACAAAAGGGAATGACACTATCCTCACCATAGTTGACCACGGCTGCTCCTGAGTGGCCCTCTTTCTCCCATGTTCCATGACAATTATGGGCCTAGGAATAGCCCAGCTCTATCTTGACCATGTGTATCGTTGGTTCGGCCTGCCTGGTAAGTTAATCACCGACCGGGACCCCCATTTCACATCACACTTCGGCAAGGCCCTTTGCGCCCTATTGGGCATCGAGCAAAACCTGTCCACAGCTTTTCACCCCCAAACCAACAGCCTATCCGAACAGAAGAACCAATGGGTAGAACAATACCTAAGGTTGGTAATGTCAAGCTGCCTGGACGACTGGTCTCGATGGCTCTCGATCGCCTTGGCCGTGCACAACAATAGAAGAAATGCTACAACTGGGCTATTGCCCAATCAAATCCTTTGGGGACACGAGGGCACCCTCATTCCACTCCATTCCCCTGAAACCACTAATGAAGCTGCCCTAGAATGTGTCGAAGCAATATGGAAGTATCGAACCCAGGCAATTGAGGCAATTAACCGGGTGGCAAAATCTGGGTACACCCCTCCGTCCCAATTCCATGAAGGGGACAAGGTCTGGTTAGATGCCAAAAACTTGAAGCTTCCTTATCAGAAGTCTAAACTGGCCCTGAAGAGGTATGGCCCCTTTTCTGTCCTCAAAGAAATCTCCCTGGTGGCGTATCAGCTCCAACTTCCTCTATCTTGGGGGATCCATGATGTCTTCCACGCCTCGCTCCTTTTACCGTATTGGGAAAACACCGTTCATGGCCCTAATTTTACTAAACCTCCTTCTGACCTGATCAAAGGAGAAGAGGAATACGAGGTAGAACATTTGGTAAACCACCGGTTCCATGGATGGTCTCGGCAGCTCCAGTACTTCGTGAAGTGGAAAGGGTACCCCAAAAGTGACAACACCTGGGAACCCCTCAAAGGGATTCACGCCCCTGATCTGATTAAAGCTTACCATAGGTAGTACCCCCTTGAAAATAAAAAGGGGGAGACCAAATGAAAGAGAAAAGCAACCTGCAGAGCCCACTTAGCTGCATGTCTTCAAACCCCTCAGTCGTTTCCATTTCTTGCCCAGCCACTCCTCCACCCACCTCAGCCTACTATGACTCAATTCCCCTCACGGCAGGGCTCCCACTTGAGGCCACCGCAAGCATCCTCAAGATGGCGCACCACAGAAGCCAGGAGGGTGGAACTGAGGGGCCAACCCCAGTCTCCCCCAGAACCGCCCTCAATATATTATCAAACCCTGACTGCACCATTGTGACTGGCCTGGAGGAGAGGAGTTGATGCAACGCTCTCTAGCTCCTGTAGGTGGTGAGGGAACTGGCCCTAAAGTTTCTTATTGTCTTCCCGATTTGTCTTGTTGTACAATAAGCCTTGATGTGGCAGTATGTTCTTTCTTTTCCGTCGATTCCATCACAGGCCTAGCACCTAGCTTGTATTGGTGCCCTGTTTCATGTTTTGTCCATTGTATTGGTTTACGTTGTGGAGGCCCCTGTTGTTGCGCCATACTTCCGGACTACTTAGACTCCTACTCAGTTTGGTCTTAGACCCCTAGTATAGTCTTTCCCCTTTATGTATTTAAGAGAGGGATCAACTGCTCTAAACCAGCAAGTTGAATCTCCTGTCTACGAACAGAGAAGCTCCTTCTTTACTTTAGTTGATTGCTGGTCAGACGCAGTTGACTTAGTGGGAATCAAGTCTATCTCATCTGTACTTCATCATGTTAAAGTGAGTCAAATCCCCTTTTGAAGGATCTAATCATCGCGCTTCTCAAGCAGCGGTGACATTAGATTCAACTTTCTTAACCAAGACAGCAGGCAGTGACAAGGAAATCGCACCCACCCCTGAACAACTACTCACCTTCAGGGTGAACTACTGAGTAAAAAGGCTCGACCACATCAACTCAAGGAACACTGCAGGAAAGGACTTGTTGGTATATTGTGACAATGACGACGGACGACTCAATAGTGGAAGTATCCCTGTGTGCCTTTGGAACAACTGTTGGCACTGCTTAGAACGACCTGACGACCCTATCCTAGGAGACGAGATCCCATGGCTCCACCACTACAATGGACTGAAACCAGAAACTAACCCCTACTCTGCTGAAGGAACAGCCAAAAGAAAATGAATCGGAGCAGTCGATTGACAACACCAAGCAGAGGAAAATCAACAACAGTATCAGAGAAAGCCCAATCGACCTTCATCTACCGCTTCCCGGACCCAGCTCAATTTGAAAACCTTGCTACACCTTATTACTCGACCCTCCCGTAGTATCCACGATGGTTACGAAGAAGGAAGAAGATACCATGGAAAGACTCACCTCCACCTTTGACAAAGCATTCCAACGTACTGGAAAAGAGCCTATACCCCCCCCAGAATGGACCCCACCAGAAGGATCAGGGGGCGGAGGAGGTGGTGGTGGTGGAGGGGGAGGTGGCAGTGGCGGTGGAGGTGGTGGGGGAGGAAACCCCGGAGGACAAGGAAACCTACCACCCAACCTCCAACCAGTCCCCCGTGCAGCTGAAGGAAAACTAACCGGCGAACTCCCCGATGTCTTCAACAGAGATAGAACCAAAGCAGACACCTTCATCGATCAAATTAAAAACTACTTCCTCGTCAACCTAGACGTTCCTGGGTTCAACTTGCCATTCAAACAAGTTGCTATCACCATTACACTCATCAAGGGAGAAGAGGTCACAGGATGGACGCGCACGATGGGAGACCTACTCTGCTTTCTGGACCCTGTTCATGATAATGTACTGGCCCTGTGGCACTACTTCGAAAGGGAGTTCAGAAAGAAGTTCACTGACTCCTCAAAGCAGCAGCATGCCTGCGCATCCCTCAAAACCCATCGCATGAAGTACCCTGAAATTGACGTGTATATCTCTTCCTTTGAAGAACTCTTGCGACTGGCTAGATACACCACAGGCAATAACGAAATGGCCAATCTCTTCCTCGAAGGTCTTCCCCGCTCCATCGCTACAGAAGTGGTCAAAGCCCTTCCCCAGGGCTATGACGAAATGAAGGAAAAAGCGATCAGCGCCACCACCGCCAACCAGATACTCCAAGGGATGTTTCCTGGACAAGCCAACCAGACTGGGGCAAACAGGAACAACTGGCAAAACAACCAACCGACCAGGGGAAACAACAGGCCGTTCAACCAAGGATTCCCCTTCCAACAGCACCCGCAACAGAACATGGCAGGGTGGACTCCCCCTGACCCAAGCACAAATCCGAACAGAATAAGAAACTGGACCCCTCCAGTAAACTCCTCAAATGCCCCCCGTAACATGAACAATGTCCCCATCCCAATGGACCTCAGTTGGTCAAGAGCACCTACCTGCTGGTTGAGGGGAGGAATGAGAGGGCAAGTAGCCCAAACCGGTAACCGCAACACCAACAACACCTGCTTTGACTGTGGCCAAATCAGACATTATGCCCGAAACTGCCTGAATCGCCGATGACGCACCATGGCCAACCTCATTGACTTAGACGACGAGGCAGAATATGACGACCAGGTCATGCTCGCTGAGCCTGCCCAACCGGAAATGCTGCAGGACCAAATCGCCACGTTACGAAGTGAATTGATGGCCATGACCCCTAAAGATAGGGACAAGCTGGCGAAGGAAATGGGAGTAGATGAGGATTTTCCCTCTGCCTGATTAGATCGGCCCTGATCAGGCGAAATAGCGATGCGAATGTATATATGTCAGCACGAAAATCTATGACAGTCCGCTTCTTCATACACTCGATTGTGAAAAGAGCCGAAGCGGTGGCCCTCCTCGACTCAGGAGCCACCGAAAATTTCATGAACCTCTCATATGCCCGATGGTTGAGACTACCCATCAAATGCCTCCCAAAACCAAGAAAGCTGTTCAATGTTGACGGAACCAAAAACTGAAGTGGTGACCTCGAATACTACACCCTCCTTGATGTGAGGACAGGAACCACCACTGTTACCCTTCAATTCTTCCTCTCTGACCTTGGAGAACACAAAGTGATACTGGGCTACCCCTGGTTCGCTACTAATCAGCCAAGAATTGACTGGAAAAGAGGATGGATTGACCACTCTCACCTCCCAATCATCTTTCGAGCCCCAAACGCAAAAAGGGCCAAATTCGTCCCACGAACAGTAAATTCCCCTCGCCCCATCTCCCACGATTGATATTTTATTGGGTGTGTCACCTTGAAAGACATCAAAGAAGATCCTGACCTAGCAAAGGTACCCCGATGTTACCGATGGCATGTGAAAGTCTTCAGCGAAAAACAATCACAACGACTACCAGCTCATACTGTTTGGGATCACGCTATCAAACTACTCCCCAATGCACCATGGACCATACCCGGCCGACTCCTACCCCTTACACAGCTCAAGATCCAGGAAATTCATAAATTCATGGAAGAACACCTCGCTTGAGGCACAATCTGAGAATCTTGGAGCCCTTACACTGCTAACTTCTTCTTCGTAAAGAAAAAGGATGGGAAACTCCACCCAGTCCAAGACTATCACCCCATCAACCGCTGGACAAAAAAGAACCGAAACATCTCCCCACTCATCCCTCAAACCATAGATTGCCTCGCCGGCTGTACCCTCTTCACCAAGTTCAACATTAGGTGGGGATATAACAACGTCCGGATCAAGAAAGGAGATGAATGGAAGGCGGCCTTCCTCACTCCAGAAGGGCTCTTCGAACCGACAGTCATGTTCTTTGGCCTCACAAACTCTCCGGCCACATTCCAAATGATGATGAACACAATCTTCTGACAAGAAGTGGCACAGGGATGGCTATCAGTCTATATGGACGACCTAGCCATCCACACGAAGAGAAGAGCTGACGAAACTGAAGAGCAACACAGACAGCGTCACCAGAGACTCATCCACCACGTCCTCGACAAACTCGCCCACCACGACTTGTACCTAAAACCCGAGAAGTGCAGTTTTGAGAAGGAGGAAATCGACTATCTCGGCGTCATCGTAGGAAAGGACACACTGAAGATGGACCCCCAGAAGTTAAAAGGGGTGGCCAACTGGCTGCAACCAAGGAATCCCACAGACGTCCAATCATTCCTAGGCTTCACTGGGTACTACCAATACTTTGTCCCTAACTACTCAAGGATCACCCGGCCATTGTTAGACCTCACGAGAAAAAGCGTCCACTGGCACTGGGGAGAACCCCAACTTAAGGCCTTCGAAACACTCAAAACCCTCATGTGCCAAGAACCAGTGCTAGTCCAACCCGATTTCATGTGACGATTCTACCTCCAAACTGACGTGTCTGCCTATGGGTTAGGCGCTGTACTTTCCCAAGAAAGGGGAGAAGATGACTTGCCCCCAGAAAGGTGAACCAAGCCTAAACTACACCCTATAGCGTACTATTCTGCAACTTTCACACCCATAGAGCGCAACTACGATATCTACGAATGGGAACTGCTTGCCATGATGAAAGTGCTCACTCATTGGAGACATTATCTCAGGTGGACTAAGCACCCTTTTATCATCCTTACTGACCACGCAAACTTGCAGTACTGGAAGGCCCTGTGAAATCTAAACAGGCAAATGGCAAGGTGGCACACGGATCTGCAAGAGTACGACTACGAGATAAAATATATACCTGGGAAAACAAACGTCCCCCCGGATGCTCTCTCTCGACCCCCTGGGGTGGACCAGGGCCATGAGGACAACCAGAACATTGCACTCATTCCTAGGGACAGGTTTATTGCAGCTACTGCATCCACCGAACCCTCCAACTTTGTGAAGAGAGCTCTGATGGCAGTCCACCATGACCACCCCATTGCAGGACACCCGGGCAGAGATGAAACCATTCGGCAAGTGGCAAAACACACCAAATGGCCAGGGATGAAGTCCTGGATAGCAGAATATGTGCAGGGGTGCGTGACTTGCCAACAAAACAAGGCCCTAATGCACCCAAAATGAACCCCTCTCTACCAAATCACCACTGCTCCCAAAATGCCTCCCTTCCGACAAGTATACATGGACCTAATTACAGGGTTACCCAGAACGAAAGGGAACGATGCTATCCTCACTATAGTCGACCATGGCTGCTCTTGAGCAACCCTCTTTCTCCCTTGTTCCATGATGATTACAGGCCCAGGAATAGCCCAGCTCTATCTCAACCATGTGTATCGCTGGTTTGGCCTGCCCAGTAAGTTAATCACCGACCGGGACCCCCGTTTTACATCACACTTCAGCAAAGCCCTCTGCGCCCTACTGGGCATCGAGCAGAACCTGTCCACAGCCTTTCACCCTCAAACCGACGGCCTGTCAGAATGGAAGAATCAATGGATTGAACAATACCTAAGGTTGGTAACATCAAGCCGCCTGGACGACTGGTCCCGATGGCTCTTGATTGCCTCAGCCGTGCACAACAATAGAAGGAACACCACAACTGGGCTATTGCCCAATCAAATCCTCTGGGGACATGAGGGCACCCTTATTCCGCTCCACTCCCCTGAAACCGCCAATGAAGCTGCCCTTGAACGTGTCGAGGCAATACGGAAGTATTGGGCCCAGGCGATCGAGGCGATCAATCAGGTGGCAAAATCTGGGCAGACCCCTCCGTCCCAGTTCCATGAAGGAGACAAGGTCTGGCTAGATGCCAAAAACTTGAAGCTTCCTTACCAGAAATCCAAACTGGCCCCAAAAAGGTATGGCCCCTTTTCCATCCTCAAGGAGATCTCCCCAGTGGCATACTGGCTACAACTCCCTTTATCTTGGGGGATCCATGACATCTTTCATGCCTCACTCCTTCTACCCTATTGGAAAAATGCCGTCCATGGCCCCAATTTTACTAAACCCCCTCCTGACCTGATCAAAGGGGAAGAAGAATATGAGGTGGAACATTTGGTAAACCACTGGTTCCATGGACGGTCTCAGCAACTCCAGTACTTTGTGAAGTGGAAAGGGTACCCCGAAGGCGACAACACCTGGGAACCCCTCAAAGGAATTCACGCTCCCAATTTGATCAAAGAGTACCACAGGCGATACCCCCTCGAAGATAAAAAGAGAGAGGCCAAACAAAAGGGAAAAGCAACCCGTAGTACCCGCTTAGCTGCATGTCTTCAAACCCCTCAGTCATTTCCATTTCTTGCCCAGCCACTCCTCCACCCGCCTCAGCCTACTATGACTCAATTCCCCTTACCGCAGGACTCCCACTCAAGGCCGCCGCAAGCATCCTTGAGACGGCATGCTGCAGAAGCAAGGAGGGTGGAACTGAGGGGCCAACCCCAGTCTCCCCCAGAACCACTCTCAACATATTATCGAACCCTGACTGCACCATCTCAGCTGCCACCCAAGTCTGCAAGGGCCTTGTAGCAACAATCAAGAACCGGGAGGACTTCTTCAACCTCAAACGGCTCCTCCTCGAGCAGAGGATTGCTTCCCTCCAACAACAGATGGGAGCCGACCGACAGCCCTTCACCTCTGCCCCGCCCGGGTTCACCATTAACACCAGCCATTTACCGAATGCCACCGTACCAGTGGGACGAAACGCAGGACAGTTGGCCAAATGGGTACGACAGCTCGATGACGGCCATGCCCTACTCTATGCCAAGAGAGATGGACCCAGAGACCAGCCTTACGCCATCAAACTTTACGCCACCCTCAACCTCTCCGAGGAGACTCCCACCAACAGCCTTCCAGGCTGGCTCCTGGATGCCCTTGTGGGCCCGGCCCCTGCCTTTCTTGCCCTCCACGCCATGGCAGATGTGACCCTTGACTGGGGACTCCATGCTGACCTTATCCGCTATCAAGACCTCAATGAACGGATCAACACCAACCGAATGGTCATCAGATCTCTTGAGGCAGAGGTCCGCGGACTGGTGGCGGACCAGCATCTTGCCTTGGGACGCCTTGAGGGAGTGCGCGCTGGGCAACGACTCGCCCACATCCAGCTTGGAGGGGCAGGAGGACTGTGTGGGGGAAGAGTCCAATTCAGATGGTGGGGAATTAACCGAGGTGAGCCCACAACCTGAATGAGGACGTTCAGGCTAATGAAGGGTGTGGTGTAACCGGCCTGGAGGAGAGGAGTTGATGCGACACTCTCTAGCTCCTGTAAGTGGTGAGGGAACTGGCCCTAAAGTTTCTTATTGTCTTCCCAATTTGTCTCGTTGTACAATAAGCCTCGATGTGGCAGTATGTTCTTTCTTTTCCGTTGATTCCGTCACAGGCCTAGCACCTAGCTCGTATTGGTGCCCTGTTTCATGTTTTGTCCATTGTATTGGTTTATGTTGTGGAGGCCCCTATTGTCGCACCATACTTCTGGACTACTTAGACTCCTACTTGGTTTGGTCTTAGACCCCTAGTATAGTCTTTCCCCTTTATGTATTTAAGAGAGGGATCAACTGCCCTAAACTGGCAAGTTGAATCTCCTGTCTATGAACAGAGAAGCTCCTTTACTTTACTTGATTGCTGGTCAGACACAGTTGACTTAGCGGGAATCAAGTCTATCTCATCTGTACTTCATCATGTTAAAGTGAGTCAAATCCCCTTTTGAAGGATCTAATCATCGCACTTCTCAAGCGGCGGTGACAACCATCTCAGCTGCCACCCGAGTCTGCGAGGGCCTTGCAGCAACAATCAAGAACCAAGAGGACTTCTTCAACCTCAAACGGCTTGTTACAGCCCTCTTTGACGATCTTATAGAGTCCTTGTCTGAAGACTTAGTCGGAGGAACTCCCGAGCCACCAGAGACATCAAGGCCTACTATCTGGCCTCTCACGATGGTGCAACTGGCAGAAGTGGACGATCAAGGACATCCTATCGATGGACACAGCTCAGAAGACAGCAGAAGCATAGAAGCGGATGACCCAATGTGGGATCCCCTCCTTACAGGTTGGACAGGACCTGGAACGTACAAAGGCAAGTTGATGGAATGGGCTAGAAGGAGCCTAGAAGCATGAAGGATTACCCTAACGCCTATTGCCTATGGCCTAACTCCCTATTCAGCTGACTATAGCCTAGACTGTTGATGTCATGATTCATCAGCATCTAGAGGGTATTGTGTCATTGGAACAGGCCTCATGGTACGATCCTTTATTGCTATTCGTCCTTTGATACTTTGTTACATCATTCCTATCTTGTTGCTTACTTATCGCTATGCTATTGGACTATATCTTCCCTTGCGCTTCTTATCATTCCCATACCTTTGTCTATTCAGTTCTATTGCTTATTGATCACTCCTATGCTTACTATTCTTGCTTATTCTCTTGTATACTATGCTATCTATTCTTCTCACGTCTCTACTCTTTTAGTTCCCTTTCTTCTTACGGTTATTGTGCACTATTTGGTTCCCTTGTAGTATAAGTACTGGCTTGGTTCCGGTCTGTGGAACCCAAGTCGATTCTCCTGTTTGTATACTGGGAATTGTATCAGTTCTTCCCCTATCAAGTTGATCCCTTATCTTGTTGTCTATTCCCTCTACTTGGAATATGACTTGTCATATCACGGCACTTGGACATCGTAAAAGCCTACAAGTCCCTTCTTTACACAACCACTAGACCTAAGCATCGTCTATTGGGTTGTCCTCTGAGCGTGACTTGGATCCTCGCGTCGATCAGATCAAGTGGCGGTAACACGGCTCCTCCTCGAGCAGAGAATCGCCTCTCTCCAATGACGGACAGGGGCCAACTGTGAACCCTTCACCTCCGCCCTGCCCAGGTTCACCCTTAATGCTGGTCATTTACCAAATGCTACTGTCCTGGCAGGATGGAATGCGGGGCAGCTAGCCAAATGGGTATGATGACTCGACAATGGCCGTGCCCTCCTCTACGCTGAGGGGGATGGACCTGGAGACTAGCCTTATGCCATCGAACTCTATGCCGCCCTTGACCTCTCTGAGGAGACTCCCACCAACAGTCTTCTGGGCTGGCTCCTGGATGCCCTCATGGGCCCAGCCCCTGCCTTTCTCACCCTCCACACCATGGCAGATGTGACCCTCGACTGGGGACTCCATGCCGACCTCCTCCGATACCGGGACCTCGACAAACAAATCAACACCAACTGGCTGGTCATCAGATCTCTTGAGGCAGAGGTCCGCAGACTGGTGGTGGACCAGCGTCTTGCCTTGGGATGCCTCGAGGGAGTGTGCACTGGGCAATGGCTTGCCCATGTTTGACTCGGAGGGGCAGGAGGACCATGAGGGGGACAGGTCCAATTCAGACGATGGGAAGTAGTCAAGGTGAGCTCATGACCTGAATGAGGGCATTCAGGCTAATGAGGAGTGTGGTGTAACTGGCCTGGAGGAGAGGAGTTGACGCGTCGCTCTCTAGCTCCTGTAAGTGGTGAGGGAACCAGCCCTAAAGTTTCTTATTGTCTTCCCGATTCATCTCATTGTATGATAAGCCTCGATGCGGTAGTATGTTCCTTCTTTTCCATTGATTCCATTACAGGCCTAGCACCTAGCTTGTATTGGTGCCCTGTTTCATGTTTTGTTCATTGTATTGGTTTATGTTGTGGAGGCCCATGTTGTCGTACCGTACCCCCGGACTACCTAGACTCCTACTCAGTTTGGTCTTAGACCCCTAGTATAGTCTTCTCCTTTGTATATTTAAAGAAGGGATCAACTGCCCTAAACTGGCAAGTTGAATCTCCTGTCTACCAACAGAGAAGCTCCTTCCTCCCTATACTTGATTGCTAGTCAGATGCAATTGACTTAGCGGGAATCAGGTCTATCTTATCTACTACTTCATCATGTTAAAGCAAGTCAAATCCCCTTTTGAAGGATCTAATCATCACGCTTCTCAAGTGGCAGTGACAATGTGGTTGAAGAAGGTGGCTATGATAGAGCCGATGGGTGCAACACTTTGATGCCAAGGTTTGGTGGAGAGTCAATAGTTGTTCCAACTTTAGTTAACTATGGATCAGTCTTGCTGAGGGGTTTTAGTGGATAAGAACACAGTTTTGCTGTCCTTCACTAAACCACAGCTAGCTGTAATGTACTATTATCATAGCAAACTAGAAATATAGTATTAATAAAAGTAATAATAGCTATACAATATAGTTTAACTTACAGTTAATATAACTATAGTTTAGTTTTACTTTAAAATGATACAGCTACACCATAGTAATACTTGTGAATAATATTGCTGTACTATAGTATAATGATAAATAATATAGCTGTGCTTCTGTATTACTTGTAAATAAGATAGTTATACCATAATATTACTTGTAAATAATATAGCTATACTTTAGTAATACTTGTAAATAGTATAGCTATACCATAATATTACTTGTAGCTAATATAGCTATACTTTAGTATTACTCATAAATAGTACACCTATACCATGGTATTACTTGTAATTGTATAGCTATACAAGACTATTACTTGTAGCCAATATAGCAATACATTAGTATTACTCATAAATAATATAGCTACACTATAGTAATACTTGTAAATAATATACCTATACTTTGGTATTACTTGTAGCTAATATACCTATACTTTAGTATTACTCATAATAATATACCTACACTATGGTATTACTAGCATATAATATAGTTGTATTATAGTATTACTTATAAATTGTATAGCTGTACTATAATATCACTTGTAGCTAACATAGCAATACTTTAGTATTACTCATAAATAATATAGCTACAACATGGTAATACTTGTAAATGATATAGCCATACTCTAGTACTATATGTAAATAGTATAGCTATACTGTTGTAATACTGGTAAATAATATAGCTATACTTTAGTATAACTTGTAAATAGAATAGCTATACCATAATATTACTTGTAGCTAATATAGCTACACTATGGTATTACTTGCAAATAACATATTTGTGTTATGGTAATACTTGTAAATGATATACCTATACTCTTGTACTACCTGTAAATAGTATAGCAACACTATAGTATTAATTGCAAATAATATAGCTATACTGTTGTAATACTTGTAAATAATATAGCTAGACTTTAGTATAACTTGTATATAGTATAGCTATACAATAATATTACTTGTAGCTAATATAGCTACACTATGGTATTACTTGCAAATGATATAGCTATACTTTAGCACTACTTGCAAATTGTATAGCTGTACCATAATATCACTTGTAGCTAATATAGCAATACTTTAGTATTACTCATAAATAATATAGCTATATCATGGTATTACTTGCAAATAACATACTTGTGCTATAGTAATGCTTGTAAATGATACATCTATACTCTAGTACTACTTGTGAATAGTATAGCTATACTATAGTATTACTTGTAAATGATATAGCTACACTATAGTATTACTTGCAAATAACATACTATAGTTGTATTATAGTAATACTTGCAAATGATATAGTTGTACCATAGTAATACTTTGTAAATGATATAGCTATACTTTAGTATTACTCATAAATAGTACAGCTACACTATGGTATTATTTGCAAATAATATAGTTGCACCATAGTAATACTGGTAAATAATATAGCTATACTCTAGTATGACTGGTAAATGGAATAGCTATACCATAATATTACTTGTAGCTGATATAGCTATTCCTTAGTGTTACTTTTAAATAGTATAGCTATACTATAGTATTACTTGGAAATCATATTGTTGCACCATAGTAATACTTCTAAATAATATAGTTATACTTTAGTATTACTTGTAAATAATATAGCTGTACCATGGCATTACTTGCAAATAGTATAGTTGTGCTATAGTAATACTTATAAATGGTTTAGCTATACTATAATAATACTTGTAAATGATATAGCTATACTTTGGTATTACTTGCAAATAATATACTTGTACCATAGTAATACTCATAAAGAGTCTAGCTATACCATAATATTACTTGTAGCTAATATATCTATACTTTAGTATTACTCATAAATAGTATAGCTACACAATATTATTACTTGCAAATGATATAGTTGCATTATAGTATTACTTGTACACAATATAGCTATACTCTAGTACTACTTGTAAATAGTATAGCTATACCATAATATTACTTGTAGCTGATATAGCTATACTTTAGTATTACTTAATACTCATAAATGGTATAGCTGTACTATGGTACAAGCTTTTAACCGTGCCTCTGGCACGGGGTGCAAGCTTTTCTTCTTTTTTTTACAATTGTCATGGATCAGTATTTACATTTCAGTGCAAACTCAGGCTATACATAATTTTATCTACTGTACAAAATATAACTTAGTCAAGAAGTACTTCTGGATATACAATATTATGTGTTTTAGCCTCCCTTTCCTCTTCACTCCAGATTGCCTTAATATTGGCCACTGAGGTAACCCTAGACACTCCAACATAAAACTGCCCATGTGTAAACACAGAAGCCCTTAGATCTAATCCCACATGTTGAACTGACTGCCCTTGTGATTTATTGATTGTCATGGAGAAGCAAAGCCTAACAGGAAATCGTTTCCTAGTGAACTTGAAGGGATTTTCATCTTGTGAAGGCTGATTGGAGATCCTTGGCACAAAGACAATCTCCCCTACATATTGCCCAGTGAGAAGTCTAATCTCTAGCACTCGATTGCTGAGTCTAGTGAGAATTCCTTGACTCCCATTGCAAATTCCATGTGAAGGATCCAAGTTCTTGAGAATCATAACAGGGCACCCAATCTTTAACTCCAGCTTTGCCAGTGGAAGGGAAGAGCAATTGATCTCATTTAAGTACTCCACAGGATAGTTAAGCATTGTATCATTCTCTCCAGTTTGCTCAGAGAGTGGAATAAAGTCTGCACTGGAAAAGGTATGGGCAGGACCAGAAAACCTCTCAAGAATGGCCTGGTTAAGGAGGTTAACTTGCTGATTTAAAGTGGAGAGAATGATGCGCTCTGAAAAGTACTGGTCATAAAGATGGGGAGTGTGAATATTGGGATAGATGGAGTCAATGAGTGATTCAACAGTGTTCTCTGCACACTTGAAGTGGTTTGGAAGAGAAATGGTGTAACCAGCCTTGGGAACAGGAGTTGATGTGTCACTCTGTTGCCCCTGTAAGAGATGAAGAACTGGTACAAAAGGTTTGTTGGTCTAGCCCTGTGACGTCATCATGCGTCATGAGTCTAGGCACGGCGTCTTGTTATCTTGCATACTGGTCCGATGATATGTTTTTCTGCCCTGTTTCATGTTCGCCTGTTTGTACG
>QFEZ01001668.1:18740-42293 GCA_003316425.1 Russula lepida
GGGATTTCAAATCTGATAAGATATACGTTTTTTTTTTTTTGGAACGTGCCCACTCTTTTACGAACGAGTGCCAGTGGGTGCACAGTACAGTTCCAGAGTCCATACAGTATATATACAGTCACGCTGTTTGCTCTCGTTCGAGTAAAGTAATTGAATTGTGAATTGAATTGAATTAGAGTGGGGAACTCGGACTCTACGGAGTAAAGAGTAAGTTTAGTGCGGGAACTCCCCGATCCGGGAATATTTGACCTGAATGGAAATACCTGTAATCTAATCGAGGTCGAGACTGGAGTGCTGCCGGTCGGTTCTTCAATCGAGCTGGCTGAGCAGCACAGGTACAGGCACTAGTACTTTTGTACGCGCCTGGCCTGGCGATAATAATCGATGTACTGTAGTACTACTGGTGCAGGCTATACATTGCCTGACTGAAAACCATAGTATGCATACGCCTTGGCCCGGGCCAGCTTGCGGCACACCTGACTCGCTCATAATTAAATGGAGATGGATACTTCACTGACGCCACTGGGCACTGCACTGCCCACACTGGCATGGGCGCGTTTCCGAGTCGACTGTTGTCCTACTGCACTACTAGATAATTCGCATACATTACATTATGTTTTATGCTCATGTGCCAGATGCTGTGCTACATAACAATGAAGCCAGCTCAAGGTCCGAGCGGCGCAGCAGAGGTCTCACAAAAATGAAAAATGCAGCTAGGGCCCGCCCGCGACGTCCATTCCTTTATTCTTCCGAGTCCTTCGGGTTGTTCGAGTCGCCGGTCTGGAGACTCGACACTACTAAAAACGCCCAACAAAACTCCATTTCATGCCTTGGCCAGCTGGACAGCCTGAGGATGATGAATATTCGGTGTTGTTGGGGAGGCAGGGGGCCTCAGGTACTTTTTTTTCACTACTTGTCTGACGATAAGATACGGTCGGACGACTAGATAATATGGCGTTCAAGTTACCATATCTAGAGAACTGAATGAATGGCCCTTTACCTATACGATGAGCACGGCAAAGCATATCCCACCATCACTTTCGATCATAGTACGCGCCATCGTTCTAATTCCCCTCTCCAATCCAATTACTTTATTCAGCCTTGATAACATCATGCTTGGCATCGAAAAAGTGAATTCACCAACTATGAACACACGAAAAACACTACCCTCCTTTCCACTGAACCCTCCACTCGACACGCCCAAGCGCGCGTCCCCGTACGCCCTTATACGGCTTATAAGTCTCCCCGCTAAGCTTAAGCTGGTCCACCTTAAGCGCACTGAGCATTGTGCCCGATGGCAGAGCAAAAGATATCTGTGCCGAGCGAGCGGGGCGCGGATGCGCATCTGTGCTCGTGAATGTGCCCTGCAGCATCGCGGTGCGTCCAGAGGCGGTCGGCGGTAAAGACCAACGGAGCGTGCGGCGCGCAGGGGCGTACGTCCATTCCCCGCCGCCCGTCGCTGCGCTGCACGTAGCGCTCGACGCGCCCGCACCGAGGTACAACTCGACTGCGACATCGTCTAGCGCGGCTGCGCGCGGGGAGAACGTTAGTTCGAACGCGCCTGGTAGGGAATCGTGATTTGGTCAGGTTTGGGCGCGGAGAGGGGATCGAGGGAGGTACAGACCGCCGTGATCGCTCACGGACAGCGTGGAGCGTAAGGCGAATGGCACTTGTACTTGGAGCTGTGCCGCCGCCGCAGCTGTGAGCGCTGGCGCTGCGCCTGGCTTACCCACGGAGGGGTCGAAACGGTAATCCATCAGTGTGAAGCGTCCATCGGGCGGGACGAAGGAGAGAGATTTCGATTTGGCAAAACGGTTTAATCTGGTCAGAGGTACACGTTACATTCGATCAGCAAACATGGTACGTAGTTTGCATAATTATGCAGGTACGAACCGGACGCAGGGGTGGAAAGAGGGCTCGGTAATGGTGTGCGCGTTTGTCAGGGCGAGGAGGAGATCGGGTGTTCCTGACCGCAGCTAAGGGACGAACTGGCATTCAAGAAAAATAAAACACGCACCTGAAAGCTTGCAATTAACGTTAATCTTACCTAGGACGCTGCTAGTAACGATCGTTCCGTTCCTGAGAAGAAACAATAAGGGAGAATGGCGCAAATGAGTAGTCTATGGACTCACTTGTGCACGACTGCGTCCAGCGTCTCGACAATGTCGAAATAGACCTCATTATTGTTATACCGAACACCTGCTTTCCGCCATGGGATAGGACTCGAGAACGCGCTCATACTGGTTGCAGTTGTCCCGGGGAGTCCAGACACGCCAGTAACGGAGAGGATTTTGGTAATGAGGGAGGGAGGGAGGACGATGTCTCGTAAAGCGTTCGGAGAGGTGGTGAGTGGGTGTCCGCCGGCATCAAGGGTTTCCTCGAGGAGTTGGTGGACGATATCAAAGTTATCCTTCAGTGTCGGCGCAGTGACTTCGCCCAGGTATTCGATGAGGATGTCCAGAAAGGCGCGAATGAACGCAAAGGCATATAATGGATCGACTTTGTAGTGGTAGCACGTGCACATCAAGTCGTATGAGCACATATATGCGTAATAATGACGATGGAACAACTCACTATCCCCCGAAATGGGACATAGAAAGGAGAGGGATCGATGTTGGAGGTGGCAACATGCAGTTGGCGCATCGGGAAGGTTTACGAAGAGGACCGGGTCGATATCTTCGGGTCTGGCTGCCTTATCAAGAGCGGCGCTATAAGCGTTGATATGGAGGAGAGGGTAGGCGGGAGGAAAAGAACGAAAAGATGTCTGCACTATTGGCTTGACATTGGTCGAATCCAAGATGATGAGTCCGTCGATGGCCATCTGTCCTCGCAGTCGTCAGCGTGGCCCTGGCTGAGATCACCCAGTCGGTCTCTGTCTCTGTCTCTCTTTCCACCCGGCCATGTCTGTCATCACGGCTACGTACAATCCACACTCGCCCAAAATCTTCTCTTTGCTCTTTGACATTGAGTAACAGTTCGCTATCGACGAAAATGCACATCACAGTCTCTCATAAGCTCTCTAAGATCAGTTTTAGCCATCCACCAATGTCACCGACCAGGCTTTACACCGCTGCAAAACCTCGCCTCGAGTCTCGCCGCAACTTGTAATCGGCCCTATGTCGTCACTGTCTTACTTGGCCGTAAGAAAGTGCGTGTACCGAGTGTGGTTTCACGGTGACTATGAGAAACCGTTTGACAAAACAGTTCGCTACTAAGCAGCGGATGTATCGCGACGTCTAAGCCTTCTGTAAAGATATCCTGCAATTTTTGTTATCAAATTTTGAAACCACCTAGGCTGTCATCTGGGGGATCGGGTGCTGTCACAACAAAACTACAAAAGCGCTTATGAGCTCGCCCATCGCCACCAATTCAAATACAACACGGACTAACTTTACACCGGTACACCTATTTATCGCTTCACGTGTAATACGTTCTTTTCGTCGGCCCGTGAATAACACAGAAGGAAGTAGTAGGGAGCGAGTCACCGAAGTGTGGCATGTCGGGGTGTCGGAGGGCCGAGGAGAATGATATGATCAAATATCTACGTAGAACCCATCGTCGCCCCAAACCGATAAAAAAAAGACAGAAGACAGGATCGAATCAATCCGTTGAACGAGTTGTCGTGCCTCTGCCGTGTATCGCACAGGCACAGCCGACTCGGAGGAAGTCCCCCCACCCCCAACCCCGCGCATTGGCGGCGGCGGCGGCGGGCTAGTCAGTGCACGTCTTCGCTGCTGCGGCTGCGCACTCTCGTAACCATAACCTCGTCCGAGTCAGTGGCGTAGCGACAAACACGACTTGGGGCACAACCTGACGCGGCGTCACCGTGTTACGAACAGCTAATATGATACAGTACCAAGTCCCGTAAGAGTAGGACTATTACCATTTCCGGCTGATGTACTGTGTCCGTCACCCCTGCGCCATATTGGCAGCTTCCCTATTCTATAATCCGAAACATATGAACTTCTTTGAATAAAGGGTAGAAACATGAAAAAAAAAAAGGGAGGTTGTTTGTTGAGACCAGGGGTGCATGAATCGCACATTCATGAAAGAAAATTTTTCTATGTTGTGTGTCAGGGTAACTCGGCAGTGGCGTAGGGCGTAGTGATAAAAGTACCCGTGCGGTGGCATCTGAGACCCGAAGAGTGAATGTTTTTCCGGTTTCAGAGGTCTAAGTGCTGTACATTTCCGCGCACGGAGCATCATGTGAGGGTCGTGACGCTAACGTGATGCCCAGATTGCAACATTTAACGACCAGCCACTAGTACTGTTACAATACGTCCGAGGTCCCATAACGATACTAATATCGTGTGGGTTGTGATTTGTCTCGGCTGTTCAACACCGTGCGTCGTGCCAAACTGCGCTTCTATATTCCAGAACATACGGGCTTCTTTGAAAAAAGGGTAGTAAAAAAAAGAGTGAGTTTGTTTGTTGAGATCAAGAATGTATGATTGGCATGATCATGAAAATTTTTATTTCAAAGCTGCAGCGCCTAGCGCCCATATTGAAGACTAAACATACCGAGCCCCAGTTACGTTGTAATCACTAGTAGGGACGCGCATACAGCTCTGAGTCTCGTCCTTGCCGTCAACCATCCTCGAACTTTTGTTTTCTCCTTGCCTGGGCATTTACCACGTATTTGGTCTTAACTTGATGTATCTACACCTGCCAGTGACTGACATTGGCTCTGAGGCTCCGAGTCTGAGCTGAGTAGAGGCAGAGTTCCTTGACCGATAACGTTTACATCCATTGTCTCTGTGCGTCGCATCGCATGCGCTTGAACTGGGCGCCACGTAGCCGCAGTAAGAGTCTTGATGCCCACTGCCTCAAGAGGACTTAGAGCACATAGAACGAGAGCGATAGATAAAAGCGGCTTTCAGCTATGTTGAGAAATGAAACGCCGCACAACACTGGCATAACAATAAGATCGAGTTTTCTGTGGCAGTGTGAGCCTCGTCTCGTACAGTATGTGCATTGATGGCTGATGACTCGATGACTGGCTGTTGACTACATGTATTAACTTGCTAGACTACAGTAAACCGAGGTTGATGGGTAACCGGTAAGCGAATATCAGTCCGCGCTCCGAGGTCT
Organism: Russula lepida; assembly: GCA_003316425.1. NCBI lineage: Eukaryota > Fungi > Basidiomycota > Agaricomycetes > Russulales > Russulaceae > Russula > Russula lepida. The sequence goes on from QFEZ01001668.1 coordinate 23,832, forward strand.
GCCTGACCCGACCCGGCAGCATCTCACTTATTATCTCTTCTTCTTCTTTCCACCTTCATTCTGGTCTCAGCGCTACGCATTTTATGTTTTACTGTAACTATCCAAACCAACCTTTCGCAACGATCTGCCTGAGGTAGTCCCTCACATCGCTGATATCACCCCCGAGTCATGACGCTCATTCTAAAATTTATCGTGACATCGAAGAGGGATGAACCCAATGCACATGCCAATCACCTGGGTGGTATAGAGTAAGACGTTCCGTCTATCACAAGAGCTTCGAACAATTCTCAGCTAGCCATCTTATTCCAGATCCAGATCCGACGCCGCTGCCCGTACATCGGGGCTTGAGCTTAATTGACGACAAGGATCACATGTCTAACTTACATGCAATTAGGTGGCGTTGCTTCCGCAGTGGGTGGATTCTAATGCATGAAAAAAAAAGGCCAAAGCTCACAGATTCCCTATCTGAAGATGACAGTTTGGGTGTTCAGACAATTGCCGAACAGCTTCAAGCTTGGAATTTGAGTGACGAGTTGATGCGCGGAAAAACAGTGGAGGATATATAGTTGGTATGCCACCTCCCGCTCTGGCCAACTCGTGCAGTGCAAAGATGCGACCCACGTTCCCTACGCACGTCCTCGGTTTTGCGCTGTGTGTTCCTCTTCTCGCGCTGGCCGCCCCAACAGCGTCGCAGTTCCAGCTTCCACCAGATCTGGATCCTAACACACTGAAACTCGTCCGTGAAAATGCCATAAACATCTCAACTCACAGGTCTGTCCACGCCCCGATCCCTATTTCACAATGACCGTTAATTGACGAACGACGCGTAGTTGGGAGCTTGGCACGCTCGCCGAAGCGCTGACCGAGTACGAGTGGCCCGAGCTCTCAGTGTTCACCTATGGATCCATCCCGCCGCCCACACAACTCAATGGCCTGGGGACAGATGTGCTTTCCATCGCTGAGAAGTGTGTCTTCTTTCTTTCTATTAGCTTTCCCGCCGCCGGAAGCGGTGAAACTTCGTGCTGACGCTTGCTTGCTCGTCTGCTACCGAACGCAGGGTCGTCGCGAACAAGACAACCGGTACGCTCCCACTCATCGATGGCGATGGTGCCGTCGGGGATCCTGCCAGTCAGCATTTCTTCGTTCCTCTCTTTTCGTGTCCTCGCACCTAACACTTTCACCTGCACGCAGGCCTCGGTGTCGCCGTTCTGCTACGCAACTGGACGCTGCCTAGCTACGAGGGTTCCGCTTTCCGGGTCGCGGCGAAGGAACAGCTGAAGTACTCACTGAAAGTCGCACCACGAGCTCCAAACGGTGCGATCTCGCATCGCGAGAGCCAAGTACAACTCTGGGCGGATTTTATCTACATGGCGCCGCCATTCATCGCATACTATGGCGCGCTCGAGGGCGGGGACAAGGGCGAGTCACTGTTGCGAACGGCGTACAAGCAGGTGAAAAAATACAGGGAGATGTTGTACGACCGGGATGTCAAGCTCTGGCGGCACATCGACCTTGGCCAGGGGACGGATCCTACGCATTGGGGAACGGGTAATGCGTGGGCGGCCGCTGGTGCGTTGCGCGTATTGGCGACGATTCAAGGATCGTGTGCGGCCGAATCGATGAAATCTCAACAGGAGGATCTCATGCGGTGGGTGGAGGAGATATTGGATGGCGCGTGGAGACACCAGGTTCGTTTTTCCTGTTTGGTTTGTTATCTTTGCTTTTCTTATCTGACAAAATACCGCTTTTAGCAAGCGAACGGCACGTTGCTGAACTACATTGACCAGCCTGACTCGTTTGCCGACTCGTCCTCGACTGCGCTCTTGGCCGCAGCGACGTTCCGTTATGCATGTATCGCCGGAGACACGACGCACATTCCCGCGGCGATTAGTGCGTTGCGACTAATACGCAATAGTGTCGACAGTGATGGTTGGCTGCGAAACACGGTGGATCCTCTGCAGTTTTCGGTGCCGAGCGGACCTGGTGAACACAGTCCCGAGGGCCAGTCCTTCGTGCTCTTGCTCGAGGCGGCTGTGTCCATTTGGCAGTCGACGTATTATAAAACATCGGAATAACCAAAGGTTCAAAGGAAAACCATTCGGTTAAATTAGTAGTCTCAGTCACCCATAATAACATCCTCTTTAGTCGACGCCTATAGATATAACTGTACAGTATTACACTTGTCTCATTCTTCTCGGACTCAACTGGTTGTGCCCGAAAGCTATCGATCTGTTAGATGGGATCGGTGTCAGTTTAAGATAATGTGACGCGGATTTGAAATTCGGATGAGCCTTCGATACGCTCGTCAGACCATAATCTCGTCAAGAAATGCAGAGAGTGGTCAGCCCTCGAAACCGGTTGAGCGATGGCGAGACAAGTCATGTCCGCGGATGACTTGTTTCGATAGGGTAGTGATAGGTGTAGAGTCGTGGCACTAAAAAGGCGATAAGCCATGGATTATGTAATACACGGTTGCGGTGGTGTAATTGTTGCCGTTGCGGGGTTCATTCTTCCCCTTTTCTTTGCGCTTCGACCACCACCTCCACCATCACCCTCCCACCCCTTATCGCATGATGCTCGTCATGCTCATTGCCTTCCTCATCGCGGCCTTTGCCCTCCTCTGCATACGCCTTCCCTCTGTCTGGTCCGCGCTCATGGCCATCGACGAGCCATCAGATCCCCACGAGCTAGGCCTAGTCGTTGCATCTCGTGCGTCCTGGGCGCTTCCCCCCCTCTCGCTCTTACGTTTATATATCACCTCTTATCGTTCAGGAAATCCTTTCCGTGAAAGTGGCCCTCCGGCATGCATGGCCAAGCTCATAATGATGCGTCACAAAGTGCGAAAAACCGGCCCTCTCGCACCATCCGTGTTGCCTGTTTACTCACTCACGCGCCCCTAGTTAAACCAAGCCAACACACGACGGCGGCGCACTTCCACGGTATCTCCACGTACCGCACCGCGTCAGTTCACATTACCCACGCCACGCCAACGGCCGGTGCCATGGATCCGCATCCCCAAACATTTCGGTCTACAACATCACTGACCCCACCACCGCCGCACTTATATTTATCTACTCTCCTCCCAACAAACGCACGCACACGTCCATGCCTTCGTGGCCTGTTCCCAACGAGCAAACACGACCATGACAACGATCCCTGACCGACCTCTTTAACGCCCGCGTCACCACCACACATTCCCCACCCCAATCACCATCTGCCCACGTCTATCTATATTCTCATCTATACCCGAAATTATCCTCCCACCCCACCCCTTTATTTAGACCTTTTCGTGTTCACGTCCCGTTCGCCCTGACCATCTCGGTTAGGGACACTTGATTGATTGATTGACGTTGATGACTTATTCCTCATCCACCGTCCCGTCATTTTTATACGATGGACCATCTGAACTCTTCATCTTTGTTTGTTGCTGGGTTTGTTTATCATACTTGGATTTTTGCTCCACGTTCAGCTTGCGCTGTTTGTACGGACACGGTTGTAGATCGGGACTTTCACTTCGTTCGTTTGCCCCCTTGCTCTGTTCTCCACATTCCCTTTTTTTACTTCTGCAGAGGAGGGAGATGATTAGAGGGAGAAAAAAAAACACGCACAAATATCTTGTTTGATGTTGACAAGGAATTTGAGTGACAGAACAAGAAGCAATAATGGGCAGAACTACTAGATAGTTAGTAGGTGATTACATGATGAGCATAGCTACAAAACAAAGAGAATGGACAATGGACAGATAGGGATGTATGTATCATGAACATGAATGATGATGTGGGTAGCGTATCACAAAACTCCAACTCGAAAGGCAATGAATGCGTAACGTGGCAAGTAGCAAAACGACAGAACATAGTCATCAGCGCATCAGATGCAAATCATCAGAGCAAGCGGGCAACGAATTATAAAAGAACGCCCAACAGAAATGAGGGCGCGCGCACATTTTCGCGTCCCGGGTCTTCGTCTTCATCTTCTTCATGCATGTATTTTTTTTTTTCATTGATTTTTCATGCACCGAATCGCCCCCGCCGATCTGCAACAACCGACAATGCGCTCACCGTCTTGCGCACAGGAGCGGCACTGGTGGCAGTGGTGGCGGTGCCAGCGGCAGCGGCGGCTTTCTTCTTCACCGCGTTTCCGGCGCCGGTGGCCGAGGAGCCAGAGCCAGAACCACGCGACGGGCGATGATGATGACCCGTGACTGCTGCACCACGGGCGGAAGAACCAGTCCGGGTACCGCTACTACGTCCACCGCCAATACCACGGTGGCTGTGGCCAGCAGCGCCTTCTTCGTTGGCCCAACGTTTCATGCGTTGTGCGTATGCTGCATCGTGTTGCTCTTCGGCGGTGTGAATACGGTTCTAGAGTTTTTGTTAGTTAGTTAGTTGGAGAATTTAGGGATGGGGGACGTACGAGGGAGAGGAGGTCCATGTCTGCATCTGCGGGATGTGTAGTACGGGATGGGGCTTTAGAATTGGATGTACTGGAGGACGCTACGCGCACGCGTAGGGTATGCATTTCGTCTGCTTCGTCCAGGTCTTGATCCATCCACGATACATCCTCCGGATCGAGCGGGGGACAATCCTGTTAGTCACTCAGTCAGTTATCTTTGTTCAAAGAAAGAAAGAGTAGAGAATGGAAAACGCACCCGCTCGCCACGCGCAACTTCCTGCAACGTCTTGAGCACCTCCGCCGCAGATATCTCTCCTCTCCCCTTCTTCGCCCCCGTCGTCGACGACACAGCCATCTCCACATCTTCATCCACATCTTCCTCCAGCTCCTCCCCACTTCCGAGTCGGCGCTTTCGCCGTACATTGCCCTCCTCTCCGTCCCAACCATCATCTCCACCTTCGACTTCGCCTTCAGCACGGTCCCGACCCGGCTCTGGCTCCGAATCCACTTCCTGATCCCGATCCAAATGCGCAAATTCATCTGCGTCATCGACGAGCGCCATCTGGTACGTAGCATGGAAAGACGCCGTCGCGGGGTCACGCGCGAGCGCATCCAGTGTGTCACCCTCAACACGACGCTTCTTCGCGAGGCGTTGCCGAAGGGCGCGAGCTTCCTCATCGTCCTCGTCCGACTCATCCGAGTCTAAGAGTCCTCCGGCGCCACCGCGTCGGCGCGTACGTCTCTTGCCCGCGACGACGTCCTGTACCTCTTTTTCAAGGCGCGCATCATCAGCGGTTTGGTGTTCCCTGCATTTTGTATTTATTTCAACGCGCCAGAGAAATAATAAACGAGAGAGATCAACTCACAAGTGTTTCTCGAGGACTTTTGACTTGGCGATTGCCTTCTCGTCCATGTGAGCATCGTCCACAAGGGCCTTGACGACTCCATCTGCATCATGCTCGTCATCCTCTTCTTCGTCCTCGTCACCTTTGCCGCCCTTCTTTTTGCGCACACCTCCAAAGCCAAGCATATCCTCCTCGTCCGACTCAACCGCTTGATCCTCCACAAACTCAGACCGTTGCTTCTTCGCTTTCACGTTATCGCGCTGTGCGGCACCCATCATCAACTCCGTGAACGCCGTCCGTTCCATCCTATCGGCCACTGCCACGCCCTTTACTTTTGTACGTGAAGGCGAGGGGGAGGGCGAAGGCGATAGCGACTGGCCACGGAGGTACCCATATTGTCTTGACGACGCAGAGGCAGATTCAGGTGCATGCCCATCCGGGCTCGTATGTGCGCGTCGCAGACGGCGCAGCGGCTCCCGCCTAACAGACGACGACGTGGGCGACGTCTCCGCGAGCGTGCTGAGCGGCTGACGCGCCATGAAGGGACTCGATGCCACTGTTCCTGTACTCGTACCCGATCCTGGCGCAGTACCGAGCATACCATCCGAGTGCGAGCGTAGAAGCCCATCGAACGGGCGCTGAGACGGTGACTGTCTATACACAAGTGGGCTGGAGCCCTCCGGGCGAGTCTGTGTCAGGAACCTGTTGCGCACGAGGCAAGGCGCAACGCAGCACGCATCAGTGAAATTCATTGCAGGAAAAATGAGGGTGAACGCGCACCCATTCTCGGTGATATATAACTCGCGCCGCGACGCCCGTGACTCTGCAGGTTGCGCGGCTTCCAAAACGTATTCCTGTTCCCTCTCAAAGATAGCAGCTGCCCGTGCGCGCAACCGGTCATCAACGTCCAACGCAGGCTGCAGCGCTGCCGCCTGTGCCTCGAACGTAAGTGAAAGCTCCGCGTGTGCACCGCGGCGCAGTGCAGCGAGGCCGCCCGTTCCAGTTCCCGATCCAGACCCTGATGCGTCCTGCACGTGTAGGGTGCGCATCATTAGCGCTAAAATGTATTATATAGTTCAGGAGAAAGTGCATGATTATTACCTGCGTCTCCTCAAATGCCTGCGATAAACCTCCTAGAACCGGTTTGAATCCCATCAGGCCATCGTCCACTTCACCGGGCGTTGCACGTCCACCATCTACACCTTGAATCATGAGCGCGGGCACAGGCGCAAGACCATCTCCCTCTTCCTCCTCGAACATCTGCGAAAGCCCGCGTGTGCTCACGAGAGGCTTGAGCACTGGGCTACCCAACCGACGCAGTGCCTGTTCCTGCGCCTTGGCTGGGGAAGGAGTAAATGCAAAAGGGTCATCGTCTGTTAGTAGTACGCTGGGTTGCACCGGTGCCCCCATCCCCGCGCGTGCGCTCAATATATCATCAAAGAGGACACGTGCACCATAAGTGGGCGCAGGGCCAGGAATATCGCGGCGCACGACAGCACGGTTCTCCTTGTCCGTGTCATTGCCACTCACGTCCGGGTCGTTCTCATGGTCATGGTCGTGGTCTGGATGTTCTGCGTTCCCGACAGGTCGAGGTGATGCAGTAGATGTGAATGCGGGAGAAGGGAGGTCGGGCAAGGTGAGTGGAGGTGGATGGATGTCTTCTTCGGTCTCGCTCTTGTGCCGCTCGACGGCAGGCGGGCCGTCCTCGTCATCTGACTCAATGATTGTATGGCGGGGCCGGGCCGTACGACGGCGCACATTCTTCGGCGCGCCCGACTCTGTTTCCGAATCTATCTCTGTCTCCGCCAGAGCAGATGTGGCATCTGGGCCTTCGTCGACATTCGCCCTCGTTTCTTCGGTGGGCATTTGTACTTCTTCTCGCTCACCTTGTTCTTGCTGCGGACTTGCGCTACCCCTCTCAGTCGGGTTGTAATCCGGGTCGTCGTCGTCGTCGTCGTCGTCGTCATCGCTGCCAGCATCGTCACCTCCATCACCCTGGGCTGGAGTGTCGTCATTGCGCTTCAACGCCTCCCCAATGAGTTCCTGAATCCGTTCTTCGCCAACGACCTCCATGGCACCCACGACGCGCCCCCCACGTCGGACCCATTCTTCCTCCTTCTCCCGCCTCAGCTGCTCGCTCTGCGCTTCTGCGCTGCGCAGCACCATCCGCTCGAGATCTCCCTTGGTCATCCCCACATTACGCTTCCCACGCCCCGCCGCTGCGCCACCCCCTCGCGCGAGGGTGGAGAGGAATGTGGGCTGCGCGGCGGCGGCCATAAGTTTCTCGGGGGACTCACCGGTGGCGGGGATAAGGGGATGAGTATCATTGCGCTGGGGCGAAGAGACGACGCGGGCATAACGCAGCTGTGCCGTACGGCCAACTGAGGGCCGCGTGCGCCCTGCGGCAGCGCGCGCCGCCGCCTCTTCACGCGCGACGGAGTGCATCGTATCTGACACCACGTCGAGTCCATCGTCATCCGAGTCCTGTTCTGCTCCTGGGTGGAATCCAGCGCTGGTGGACGCTTTTTTCTGCTCGATCAAAGCAAGTTTCAGCTTTTGGAGGCGCTCCTTCTGCGCTCGTTGGGACTCGCGTGCCTCCTTCTGTGCGAGAATCTCGCCGACCCCAGGCATCTCTACATCCGAACTCGAACCCGAGTCTGCATCTCTGTCCGGATCTGCTTCCCTTGGAGCATGGGACGATGCAGAGGTACAGAATGGATCATTTTCATCATAATCGGCAGTCGAGCCAACTTTGTATTTGGACATAGGTGCCAAGAGATCAGCCGAGTTGACCGGTGATGTACTTCGGCGTCCGAACGTGGGCTGTCTGTGTTGGGATGGTTCCGCACTGTCGTCCTGACGAGTCCCTGACTGCCCAAGATTCTGTGCTGAGGCAGGTGAAGATGACCACGCCTCGATCTCAGATCCCGACGACTGCGGCTGCAATGGCCGCGCAGAAGGTGCAGGCTGGTTTCTGTGACAACACAATGCATGGGTGTTCATCAGATAACGCATCCACACAGTTGTGAACGTACACATCGAACCGCTTCAAGAGCATCTTGATATCGAGGGGACGCGTCGCGTCAGTCGAGATCGAGGCACGCATGTCAGATCGCAGGCGCGCAGTCTCACGCCGCGCCTCAAGCAGTTCCTTTTTCGTGGGTGCCTGATAGGTTTCACCGATTGCTGACTGTCATTACCCAGCACATACAACAAAGACAAGATAGAATCCAACCTTGGTCTTCTTGGGTTTCTCACTGCGCCTTTTTTGGCGGATGGCATCGGGTGAGGACGCAGGTTGATGGTTGACAACCGTTTCATCGGCTTTGGGATGTGCACGTGCCTTTCCCTTTCCCTTTGTCCTCGTTTTTGACATAGGAGATGGTTTACCGTCCGACGTAGGTGGGGAAGGTGACGGCGTTCGTGGGGTTCCGAACAGCAGGAGCTGCGGCGTCGTGTTTGTGGAGGATGACACGACGTGTGATGGAGACGATAATGACTCGTCGGCCCGTAGCCGATGCGAGGCATGTTGGGAGGACGTTGCAGTGGTCAACGGGCTCCCAAAGGGATCCTCATGGGACGCTTTGGGGTCGGGTACGATTCTTGATATTTGATGTGGCCCTTGCGTGCGCTCATCGGCATTGTATTGGTCATCAATTTCTCGGAGCTTTTGCTTCCAATCTGAGAGGCCCAATGACGCGGACTGGCGGGCATTGGAGGGTGAATTTTTCCCGATGTCATCGCCATTACCGCCGTCGCCGTCACTGCCGTCATCTGAAGTGCTCGCATTTCTACCATTGTCCTCAGAATCGGGTATGACCTCTTCCGCGGGAGCCATGGTAGAATACGATAGGGGTGGGGGTGAGGGTACACGCTTGCGACTCCTATAAACGGCACGGGGAGGACGTGGAGGTGTAGACTGAGCAGCTACGGGAGAACTAGTAGGGTTGCCACCATCATCACCGGGTGGACGCGATTGGCCGGGTGAGATACTATCCTCTGAGTCTGGGACGGTCTCCTCGTCCTCGACTGAGTGAGAACGGCGGTAGGTGGCGAGAGGTCGACCCTGGAGGAGACCAGATGTGGCCATGGTGGCAGAAAGGAAAGGATTGGACGGCCGTCAGCCCGGCTAGCCGGGCCAGAGCTTGAATACGGGGGAAATGCCTGCCTCTCAAGTCGCCTCAACGGTCACAAATGAGTCTGACGCGTGACAGACGCGTCCCATAACGCGCTCATCAGCGCTCATTCACACGTGGCCTAGTATACGCATAATCAAATATCTTATTTGACGTACAGTATCTAGTCCCGTGGCCCTCATATGCCAGACACGATACGCCCAGAGGAGGAAAGGCTGCCTGTAGCTGATGAGTGGCTTGACGCGTTCCACTTTTGTGTCCGCGGCCATCACACAAGTTTCCCACGTGAGCACACCCTGACCTCACCCTGCCTCAATTCGTCTTGAGCGTAGCGTCCGTTACCAGGAACAATCCCATAGTGCTCCCTCGGGACACTACGGCACGCCCATATGCTAGATATACGCGACCCTCGGCCTGCCGTATCGGTCGCGAATTTGGTTAAGACCGTGTGCACAAGTGCCTGTGGGTACCGTACGATCGACAACTCCTGACCGTAATGACAGAAAAAATGCCCGATATCGGCTACATGCCACCCATGAGAACCGTGATTCGGCGATGAGTTGGCTATGATTTTGATACGCCGATCTTGAGAGCTGGCGGTAACAAGGCAGTTGCGCGATATAGATAATTTGGTACCGTTCGAGACTCATCTTCACGTCTTGTCGCGTAAGAAAGTGCTCTGAGAGTGGCTTCGAAGGCGACCGCAGTGACGCCGTTAGTGCCCTTTCCATCTCGTGTTGCCCACATTGGGCAGACAGCGTCTCACTCCACGTGGGAATATAGCCGCCCATTCGTAGAAAAATGTCTTCCAAATATAGAATCAACTGTACAGTACATCTCAGCCACAACACATCCAGCCTTTTGCTTACACTCCTCTCATCCATCCCCTCTTCCAAGATATCGCCAAAATGAGGTACGTCTCTGAAATAATGGTTTATTTGATAGTATATTGACACGTCTCTTTTAGCCACCGTAAGGTCTGTCTTTATAACCAAATATATGCCTTGGGAAACCACTGAAGTGGGGCGTCGATCGTCTAGTACGAAGCGCCTCGCCATGGCTCCCTCGGCTTCCTCCCTCGGAAGCGCTCTTCACGTCACCGAGGAAAGGTCAAGTCTTTCCCAAAGGTGCGCGATAAACTCATCGAATAGCGATACCTTTCATGACCGTTGTCGCGTTCAAGGATGACCCCAAGAAGCCCGTTCACTTGACCGCTATTATGGGTTACAAGGCTGGTATGACCCATGTCGTCCGTGATCTTGATCGTCCCGGGTCGAGTATGTCGCTCCATGTTTGTCGCTTCGGGTCGGTGACTGATTTTTACAGAGTTCCACAAGCGCGAGGTTGTCGAAGCGGTGTCTGTCATCGAAACTCCCCCACTCATCGTCGTCGGTGTTGTTGGTTACGTTGAGACTCCCCGTGGACTGCGTACTCTCACTACCGTCTGGGCATCCCACTTATCAAACGAGCTCAAGCGTCGGTTTTACAAGAATTGGTACAGGGCTAAGAAGAAGGCATTCACTCGCTACGCCAAGAGGAACGCGGAGGATAACAACAAGTCACTTGAGCGTGAGCTCGAGCGTATTCGCAAATACTGCACGGTTGTCCGTGTACTTGCGCACACTCAGATCAGCAAAACTGGCCTTGCGCAAAAGAAGGCACACCTTATGGAGATCCAGGTCAATGGCGGGTCTATTGCCGACAAGGTCGCATTTGCCGAGGGTCTGTTCGAGAAGCCCGTGGAGGTGAAGAGCGTCTTCGAACAAGATGAGGTGATAGATGTCATTGCTGTTACGAAGGGGCACGGCTTTGAAGGTGTCACACACCGTTGGGGCACGAAGAAACTTCCACGTAAGACGCACAAGGGCCTTCGCAAGGTTGCTTGCATCGGTGCTTGGCATCCTTCCAAGGTCATGTTTTCAGTCGCCCGTGCTGGCCAGAGTAAGTAAAGCGACTTTAGTTTTCTTGTGAATGACAGTGCTGATGAGGCACCCAGACGGTTATCACCATCGTACGGAGCTCAACAAAAAGGTCTACCGCATTGGTTCTGGTGAAGATAAGGCGAATGCATCGACAGAATCGGACATTACCCATAAGCAGATCACACCTTTGGGTGGCTTCCCCCACTACGGTATCGTCAGGAATGACTTTGTCATGCTCAAGGGTTCCATACCTGGTACCAAGAAGCGTGTGGTCACTCTCCGCAAGTCACTCATGGTGCACACTTCACGTCGGGATCTCGAGAAGGTCCAGCTCAAGTTTATCGACACATCATCAAAATTCGGCGTAGGTGTTATGTTCGCGGTGCACTGGGCAGATACTGACCTGTCACGATTAGCACGGTGCCTTCCAGACTCGGGAGGAGAAGAACGCTTTCCTGGGAACGCTCAAGGCAAAGCCAGAGGCTGCCTAGGCGAGCTATGTAGTTGTTGTCGAATAAATAAAATAAATATTTGCTTTTTTTGGCAAAATAATATGTGAATGGGCGCTTGTTTAGCTGTCCCCGTCGTTGATGCTCGGGGCTCGTCATCTGGGCAAAAGACATCATCTACGCTCATGGTTGTACTCGACATCTCCAATGCTAGACATACCATCAAAATCGGCGAGTCACTCTCCTCCCCCTCCGAAGCTGGCCAACGAGTCCTTGTCACCCGCCGCCATTGTGTCTCTCGTGCACAAACACATCGCCTTTCCATCCAGGCCTTGGGAGCTTGGAAAAAAACAAAAAGAGCGGTCAACCCTGGATACAGATCACAGAGGGTCTGCTCATCCAACCTCTGCACCTCGTTTTGTCAAACCTCTTTGCGGTCGAAACACATCCACAGGACTCCCACTCAAACGTCCGCCCCGCATTCCCACCTCGACCACGGCCGACCTCGAAGCACTCGCAGACGACCTCGAGGCTTACGCGTTGAACTCTTCCCCCGACCCACTACCGCGCATATACCACCGACAAAGCCTTCGACCGCGCCTACTCTCCATCCTCGCCCACACGCAAGACGCAGCATGCGCCTGGGCAGCCTACCGCTCCCTCCTCATCCTCCCACGCAGCGGAGAAAAGCCCAAACCAAAAGTCCCCTTTCCACATCGCCATCGTCTCCTCCGTCTCCTTGCCGCTGCTCCACCTCGCCCCCTGCGCCCCCGCGGCCGCTTTGCACAGGCGTTTTCTGTCGTGCGTGCTCTGCACGATGCGGGAGGCATTGTTCAGAGGTGGGAATGGAATTTTTTGCTCGATTGTGCCGGAAAGGAGGGTTGGCGGCATCCCCGCGAAGAACATTTTCGGGCTGCACTCTCTATCCTTGCCGAGATGCGCGCTCGCAGCGGGGACGGTGGCGGCGACGACCTCGGCGGTGTTGGCGGGACTACGATGTCGACTATCATCAACGCATCCGAGACTGTCAAACGTCGTAGTGACAGTAATGGTGCGGCTACGGTACTCACACCAGATATTTTCTCGTACACGATTCTGCTCGCACACGCCGTGCGTTCGCGAGCGCCCACTGCCGTACGACACGCAGCGCGACTACTTGTCCGTTCGGGACTCAGGCCAGGTGTACACGCCCACACCGCACTACTGTGCTTCTTTGCACGGCGCGAGGACCTTGCTGGCGTGCGCGATACGCTCTTCCGTCTTCATCGGCATATGCAGGACGACGGCAATGACGACGACGGCAACGGCTCGGGGCTCACACAGGCATCCTTCAATGCCGTGTTATGGGCGTTTGCGTATAACGGGCGACTTGATGTCGCGCGAGCTATGTACCGCGTCGTGCGCGAGCGCGCTGACATTGCCACGGGGCGGCATCTTGGATGTCTTGGTGAGGTGCTCCAGCGACGGGAACAGGAGGACCCTGAGGAACTGGAGAGAATGCTCGCGGAACGCGAGATGATCGTCATTGCGCGTGATGTGGTTCCCGATGCAGCGACGTACCATACCCTGATCCAGGCACATGCGTATCAAGGCGATCTGCGCGCTTGTCTCGAAACGCTAACTGATATGCTCTCTGTTCCTGCGTCTTCACTCTACCACCACGATGAGTATCAGGAAAAAGAGAGAGGGAAGGGAAAAGGAAAGGGACGCCGACATCAGTTCACAGCAAGCCTTGCAGCCTTCCGCGCCGTCTTCTTAGGGTTTGCGCGACACGGTGTCCCCTCCAATTTCAACTCCAACACCGACCCTACCACCGTTCATGAAGATAAAGACGAGGACGCCCAATGGACACTCCCAACACTCGAAGCTCTCTTTGCACGCTTCCTCGATTTACCACACGACACGCCCCTGCGCGAACCGACGCTTTTCTGGCTCGTGAGCGCTTTTTCGCGCACGAGCGGCCAGGACTCGTCCTCGTTGCTCCGGAACGTGTTTGAACGCATCGAGGGGCGATTTGGGGATTTTGCTTTGAGGCTTACGCGAGGAGATGGCGGTGGAGATGGTGGGGGAAGTGGGTGTGGGCGACTTGCGCGTATTCGCGAGAGGGTGTTTTCTCGTTCTTATTGACACCTTTTTACGATTTTCCTGTACTAGGTTATCATACATCCTGCCCCTAAAAAAACTGAACATCTACCGGGAGCAATTCTGCCAGTCTGACATCATACTGTACTCCGCAACCTGTCATCAAACCTGTCATCAAACAGGCACGAGTTCCAACCCACGATACATGAAAGGCACACATACTACGCATCTGCCATATTCATCCCTAGCGTGACCTAAGCCCCTTTACTAGAACGATGCGACTATGCCGCGGGAATAGAGGTTTCCCGCAGGCATTCTCATGATCACGAGAACGCTCGTGAAGCCGCGGCCGAAATATATCCAAGATTCAGAATTCGTCCAGTTTAAAAGGTCGTTGGGGCTGACACGTCCGCCTAACCTCTTAATACTTCCTCGTTCACTGTGTAACAGTCGAGTCGACCTCCTCTCCGTGATGACCATGAAGTTCTCCCTTACGTTGGCTGCTGCTCTGTTTTTCTCCGTCCTTGTCAATGCACAAAATGGCAACTCCTCAGTCAACGTCAGTACTGTCACGGTGACAGTTATCTCTCACTTATTCATTCCTTTTTACCTTTTGTTCAATTGACGCTCTCCCTCTCACTTCCTTAGGTCCAAGTTGGCCCAGGATTGAACTTTAGCCCTTCGAACTTTACTGCGAGCAATGGCACCACTGTGACGTTCATCTTCCCCACGTACGAGTTGCACCCACTGTCGTCTATCTGCTATCTGCAATGCTCATGCTTCATGCTTCATGTATGCTCTATGTAGGAGCTCAATCCCTCATTCCGTGACGCAGAGTTCCTTCGGGAGTCCTTGTGCGTATCTGAATGGGAGCAGTGGAGCGGGTTTCGATTCCGGTCTGCAATCCGGCGGGAAACAATTCACCATCCAGATCACAAACGATCAAGAACGTGCGCAGCCATCCATATTATTGTTTTCTTTTCCCCCTTGTGGTTGTAATAATAACAAACTCCACGCGACATTAGCCATTTGGTTTTTCTGCAAGACCGTAGGCCACTGTGGTCTCGGAATGGTTGGGTGAGTGAAGTGTTACCTTTTTTTTGTTTTTTGGAATTACTTTTACTGTACATTCCCATTTTTATTTGGGTGTCATGTACCGACCGATGCTCTTTATTTATTTTTATTTTTCGTAGCGCAATTAATGCACCAACTACCGGGAATACCTTTGACGCATTCGTGGCTGCTGCGAAGGCCCTCGGTTCGAATGAACAGCCTGTGGGCCATTTCCTTGTTCCCACTAGGCTTTTTTCAACGACTTAGTACCTGGTTCTCGGGACGATATTCAGATTTCCTTCACTGGCGCGGTAACGGGCGGTGTGGGCGGTGTGGCGACGGGTACACCTGTTCCGACCTCGGCAAGCTCTTCGACGAACACAACCTCGTCCGCGTCGAAATCCAGCTCGACTTCAACCTCGTCTGCGAGCCACCTCGTCCGAGTCGCCAATGGCTTATTCGCTCTCGTGGCCGCGGCGGCATTTGGCGTAACTCTGGCTTGACAATTTCGCTACGAAAGGACCGAAATGCTCGGTTCCCTCTTTCGTCTAGTGTAAATCATAGTCTGAATTTATGTGCTTCACGCTTCTTTACTGTATGGTACTCGGACACCACCATACTACAGCGTGGAACATATTAGTAACGTTATCGGAGTCACCTTTGACTAAACACGACTTCGTATCTTGCCCGCAAGCAGTTCGAGGAGCTCCCCTCCCTTGGAGTTTGATCGTAGGCTCATTCTTACACTTCTCCACGCACACACCCACAATAAATGTGAAAATTTGCGTGACATCTATTTGTTTGAGACCGGTCAATCCCCCTACACGTGTGCAAATAATGTCAAGAACAAAAAAATCCTCCTTCTGTCCGATTACCTTCTACCTCTCCGTTCCACGTTCCATTCCATTCAATTGTAAATCCCTCTGCCTCTACCTCTGCCTTCAAATCCGTCATCGTCGTCGTCGTCATCATTGTCGTCGTCGTCGTCGTCGTCGTCATCATTGTCAAGGTCGACGGGGTAGCCCCTGCTCTCGCGCCACGCCACAAACTCGTCCCAGGCGACAACGCACTTACGGCTCTGATACCTGCGCACGCGCACGCTACGCCTAAGGTCCTCCGAGATACGTCCGTTCCATCCAGCTTTCCGTATCGCGCTATCAATAGCGTCGATATGTTCCCATCCCTGATCTGGAGCGACCTCCGGGAGATACGTCGCGGACAACGTGCGACGCGTTGCTGCAAAAGGTAAAATCGAAGAGGAGTGGGAGGAAGAGGAGGAGGAGGAGGCAGATGAGGATGAGAGGGAGGTTAGCGGGCGGGAGAGGAGGGATATGGCTGAGGAGAGTGGGGAGGGGGCGTCGGAGGCTGAGGGACTCGTTGACGGAGGGGTGAACGAGATTTGAATGCCGTGCGTGCCGATCGTCCAGCCGAGGTAGGAAGTCGCGTCCTCAAAGTCGGTCAGGAGCGATATCCTAGCTCCGCCCCACATTACACGACACGCAAAACATACCATACCCAATACCATGGTCATACCGTCAACGCATATATAAAATAAAATAAAACCGATACCCCCACAGTACCCCCACCCCCAAAAAAGCAATGGTTCATGATTAGAAAGGCGAAAATATGCGGGCAGTCAGAGGTTGGAGAAACGCACCCGCATTCGAGCGAGGGTAACTCGCGCAGTTCGACCCTCCGAAACCGATGATCGCGAAATGCGCTCAACAGTGCATGCTCTTCGATACCCGCACGAAGCGGCTGAGCATCAAAAGTGCCAATGCACCCTCTCAAACGCGTGTTCCATCCAGTGCTGCTGCGGCGCGTACGCGTATTCCACGTGACGAACAGTGGGCTAGTATAGGGTAGATCAACAAAAAAAACATCAAACCCAGCCACCCATCGAAAACAAAAATAATAATAAAAAAAGGGAGGAGAGAGAAAGTAAAGGAGTGTTAAACCCGGCCAGCCAGTCAATCAGGCAGTCAGTAGGCAAAAGAAAAAGGAATGGAGAGAGAGTAGCGCACTATTTGTCATCGGGAAAGAGTGGCTTGATAGGTCTCGCATGTGGCATCAACGCGCAATACAGCGTATCGAAAGCATGAAAGCCGTGTTCGGGACGACACACCGCCTCGCTAGCAATGCTGCTCGTTGGGGTGGCATTCGTGGCATTGTTGGCGAGTGTGGCCGATAACGTCGATAACGGCGACGATGTCCCATCTGAATCTTTGTACGTCTTGGTATTGGCATTCGTCGCCTCAGTGCCGTCGCGGACCATTTCGAGGTCGAGGTCGAGGTCGAGGGGGGGAGGAAAGGCGTGTAATGTATTAGTATAGTAGTAGTAGTCACCGTACGTACAGCAGTACATGTGTAGTCACGTTTTGTTGTGCACGTGGCTTCTAAACGTATCTTATCGATCGATCCCGGTAATCGAATCATCTTCTCCCTCATACACGTACAATTACTTCTAAAACCCCGAGACCCCACTAACTGCTATACCCCATTAATCACTAAGTAAGTTCTAGTACGATGTAAATGGCCAATCAGAAAACCCTGCCTCCTGTCTCTTTGATTAGATCACATCAAGCAAGAAAAAAGAAAATTCCCTTCTGATTCGGATCGGGCGTACCGAGTTTCATCTCCGCCCTGCCATCTCATGTCAATATCTCATGCTATCTCATGCCCCCAACACCAACAGCACGAGACAGCACAGCATTTCCCTTACTGTACTATAGTACCAGGCACGCAAAGAATAAAAAATAAATACATTACTCGCAATGATCGGAAGATTTGGTCCAGTAGTAGTTCTTCTCTATATCTTTTATCGATCCAGTTAGTAAATATAATACGGTGCGACAGACTCGGGGCTACCGGGACTACTTTTTCGCGCCTGCCACACCCTGACAGCTTCTATTGCATATTCATTCCGCCACCACCTGAGCCTGCTCCCGATTTTGCCGGCTTTCCTTATGGTGCTATTGACAATACTGCAATACGCGCTGGAATGACCAGTCACGCGGGGGGCCGATTAACATCTTTTGTCTTGGGCGCGCCGACGCGCCGTGCCCTCTGTTGTATGCCTATCTCCTGTCTTAACATTCGCACAACACCCCGAGTGAAAGAAAAGATAAAAAAAGTGAGGGGCGGGGGAGAAAGGGGGAAGGATACCCCTGTAGGATAGGCGATGGAGCGAGCAGATGATGATTTTGGAAGCGGTTTGGCAGGTTACGGTGGCTTTTGCAAAGCCACCAGGGACACGTATGGTAGGTACAGTAAGCCCGATAAAGCAAAAATATGGTGATTGCAAGACAAATGTCAAAGTGCCGAACTCAAGGAACGAGATCGGAAAAGATAAATGGACATGAGACGTGCAAGCAAGTAAGCAGACATGCCGTTCCGTAAGGGTGGAGTACTGTAACTAGACGCTGTGTGTATGAGGAAAGAAACATAGAAAATCAGAAGGTCACCAAGATATATCCGTTTGATTTTTGGTAGCCAAGATCTTGGGCGAGGAGGTAGGGTGGAGTGGAGTGGGAATGACAGAATGGGAAATGAGAATGAGACTCGTCAGATCGAGGGCTCGCCG
>QFEZ01001700.1:0-27972 GCA_003316425.1 Russula lepida
AGTTGTCTGGCATATAAAAGGTCATCAGCAAATCACTTAATTGTTTTATTATTATTTGTAAGGACAATCACGTCAATTTAGTTGTCAATTTATTGGACACAAGTTGATTCCTTAGTCGACTATTTGCAGAATCTACTTATCCGTTCCTGCCCGCCGTGTCGGTTGAAACCGAAACCGTTTCCACCCTAATAGCCACTCTAAATTTTTTTTCTCCTGCCATCACAAATGACCGAAGAACGTCTAATAAGCGAATAGTCAGATTTCTCCGAAGCCGCCCACAGGTCGAGTCTCCGCCGGTTGAACCATGAGCTGAGCGCCGGCCACGCTGCGGCGCAAACACCCCCAGAACGGTATGTTCATGGCTTTCCAGAAAGAAAGGATGTCATGCAACGTAAATGAGGCCATTTTGCGCGTTGTCGACTGAACTCATCACATTTTTGTGGAGAGAATGCATATGGAGCTCCATGGGCTGCAGATCGCTTGAATGTGTCGTCGGGTCATCGGGCAGTTCCGAAGCTGGGATCATACTTGAGTCCAACCTCTACAGTATGATCTGCGACCTCGTAACTATATGACTGACTCATCTACTTCACCGGCTGGATCGCTTGACCCAGGGTCGCTCAGCCGCACACCTTTCCGTCAGTGATTGGAACCAATAGCTTTGGAACCACCCGGCAACGGCGGGCGTTTGTATATACTACGTGGTACCTGGTTAGTCCGCAGATGCTGCTCGGTTACCACGTCTTTCAAACGCTCCAAAACTACCCCAATTTTTCCAGAGACCGCGACGCCCGCCGCCGTCGCCCAGACCCATCGCACCAACCTTGATGTTTCATGCTGCGGTCCCCTAAATCCCACACACACTTCTTGTCGCTATGGCGGCTAGTTCAGCACTACTGTACTTAAAGGCCCAAGCTAGGAGTTGAAATACCATCAACCCACATTCTCTGCGCGTCCACCGCAGCTGGACAGTCCTGCATCACGTCATTCCTTTTGTCAACGTCTCTCTTTTGATACTTTCGCTCCTTACTTTCCGAAATAATCACAACCCGATCCCAGGGCCTCAAGGAGAATTATGATTCCCTACGTACACTTCTACGCGGCCGTGCTGGTCGCTTCGACGAGCCTGGTTTCTGCTCATATTAGTAAGTCCCTTTACTGTGAGTTCAACATCATATCGTGCTGACATTCATATTACTAGGCATTTTTCACCCGGCCATGTGGGGATTCAACAAAACAGATGTAAACCGTCCTCAGGACCCACTAATGAACCTACCCTTCGAACAGTGGTGGTTCCATGGTCACCTCGGGTATCCCCCTCACCCGAATGACATCATGCAACTGCCCGTTGGACAGAAGGCAATGACTGAGCTATCCTGCGACAAGGACGCCACCTCGTATTGGACCTCTGGTTCTGGCGGTAACCAGCAGGACTTCAGCAATCCGGATTATCCTTGCCCTGGACAACCGACGACTCGATTCCATACAAATGGAATTAACGACCTCGGTGGTTGTGCGTTGGCTGTAGCCTACAAGTCAGACGTCAATGAAGTACAGCCGGAGGACTTTGTCGTATTCAGCGTGAACCAGACATGCGTCTGGCACCTTCATACGGTTTTTGAGGTCCCGGCAGAGATGCCGCCGTGCCCGAATAACAAGTGCATCTGTGCGTGGTTTTGGACACACAAGGCTGACTCTGGCTCCGAACAAAGTTGGTTCATCTCTCTCGTCTTGGAAAGATCCAGTTAACTAACTTATGTATAGATTATATGACTGGCTTCCAATGCAACTTCGCGAACGCTACTTCGACCAAGAAGCTAGGGACCCCCCAAGTTCCTCGTCGGTACGCAGGTCTTCATGTTCATGATCTTTACTAACTATCGCAAACGCATAGTTGTGGCCCAGAACAAAGCAATAATTATCAGTGGAATCATGGGAATTGCACGTATGGTCCGAAGCAGCCGTTCTACTGGTATCAGAAGGAGCGTAACAACATGCAAGAGGGCACATATACACCTCCGCTCTATCAAGACTTGTACAACTTTCATGATGGCGCGCAAAACGACATCTTTCAAAATACGACTAACACGGGCCCGTCGAGTGCTTTGCCCGCGTCTACATTTGGTTTGGCCATCCGGGCTGCTCAAGCTACGCAAAACTTTTCTTTGCCATCGCAAGGAACCTCAACTCTTTTGTCTGGTAAGTCACTTCCCGCGGTGCAGATCCCTTCACATGCGTCCGCCCCTGACGGTGCCTTGTCCACGTCAGGGGCGGCTGTGCCTTAACATTCTTAACCCTCAGGTTCCTCGTCTTCGCAGAGGACCCAGACTACTTTGCCCACTTCAACGGGCCCAGCGTCAGAGTACCCTCCATGTTCCGATGACGGTGCCTCTAGCACCGAAGCAGGGGTGGTCAATCCAACCGCTAAAGGCTACAGCAACCCTCGTGATGAGGCACATGCTAAAAAACGGGCCCTACGCCGCGCCTGGGGCGCTCACCACCGCCGTTCCGTTGGCAAACATCATTCCTAAGCACATGGACCCGAAGGATTCATAAGTTTGCCAACGTTTTCTATATTTTTCATTTCTCAGCGGTCGTTAATCGACCGTATGTCCTCATGTCTTATGTTGTCGCGCCTAGTGCGTACATCCTGACACCGCAAGCGGCGTATGTCTGCCCGGTGCACGCACGCGCCCCAGCTCGGATTTCCTACCCTGTATACGCCAATAGCTTGTAGATGCAAGCAGTCGTGTCGTCATTATTGTTGTGACCTTTCACACAGTACAAATGGTTGTTGCCCTCTTATCTATTGTGATCGTGGAAGACATTTTCGGGTTCAGGGCATGTATCACTCGTCATCTATCATCCTTGCCATCCACCAGCCTGAGTATTCTCATTGCCATTTCTCGAGGAGTGGATGCCGTCCACGTTGGTGCAGTTGGAAGCGAGGACATGCCCACCGGTGCGTGGTGCGTCGCACCCACGTGTTCGCCTGGAAAGCGTGAGCAAGGGAACTAGGGAGCTAAGGCAGTTACAGCGTATTCGGAAAACCTTGTCCGTGTGCCATTTTGTAAAAAAATCTCGGCTAGCATTCGGCAAACTCCACAGCCTTCCGTGGTCAGGATCTGCAAGAGAGATGAGAGTTGATATTGGTCATGCATGCTTGTGCATGCTCTGATACTATGTAGATATGGCCGCACTGGACCACTGCACAATTAATTAAAATATCTAAGGCCGCGGATGTGTGCAGCACTGTTGGAAACACAAAAGAGAGCTACAACAAGTTCTGCCAGGTCAAAGCACTGGTGCTAGCTGCACACATTTGTGCATGCTCCAATACTCCATAATTATGTCCAGACTGGGCCATTACATGTTTCTACTGAGTTGCGAAGGCCGCGGGCACGTGCGGCACTGCTAGGAACGTGTGCGACTGGCACCAGTGCTTTGACCTGGTGGACCTCATTGTATGCCTTCCTGACAGTGCAGCACATGCCTGCGGCATTTACAACTCAGTAGAAAAAACATATAATGGCCCAGTCTGGATATAATTATGGAGTATTGGAGCATGCACAAATGTGTGTGGCTAGCACCAGTGCTTTGACTGGCAGAACTTGTTGTAGCTCTCTTTTGCATTTCCAACAGTGCTGCACACATCCGCGGCCTTAGATATTTTTACTAATTGTGCAGTGGCCCAGTGCGGCCATATCTACATAGTATCGGAGCATGCACAAGCATGCATGACCAATATCGACTCTCATCTCTCTTGCAGATCCTGACCACGGAAGGCTGTGGAGTTTGCCGAATGCTAGCCGAGATTTTTTTACAAAATGGCACACGGACAAGGTTTTCCGAACACGCTGTAATACGGTTGGAACTAGTAATGGCTAGCATGACTGATCATGCTCATTAATCTGTCTCTCTGCTCCCGGCACTCCCACCAGGGCATTACTCTCAGTACGAGCGATCAGCTGTGGGGTAAAGGTTACTATTTCCCCTCAATATCGGAGCGCGCGTGCAGCGTGAGGACCGTGACTGAGGTGAACTACGTGACGACGAAGATCATTGGAAGTTGGGTCCAACTGAATACCTAGGCACTCGGGGGAAAAAAAGGTCGTCTCCACCACTTTAACCTCGACTGACGCATAATGCATACTGTACATAATTGCTTTAATGGCCTGGCCCCGGAGCGATAGTCCATTTGCCTAAGCCATTTTTTTCCACTGATTCCAGGTCGGAACCATGCAATGAGCCATGGGTGCAAGAACCCCAAAAAACTGTATGTCCCTTATTGGCCCTTTGGAAAAATGAACGCTACGCAGACGAGTCATTTTATGCGTTGACGACGTAGGTACGTTGACGACGGTTATGTTTGGAGGCACGGACAGGGACAGGACAGGAGTGGCCGGGCTTATCTAATCGACTGGTATCTCTCAGCTACAGATCCGAGTCAATCAAGACGTGGCAGTCTTCGACTTTTAAACTAACTTGAGGTGTGAAGCGTCGTGACATCAGTCATCATCCTCTGTGGCTTACCGTGACGTCCTATTGACTCGAGAGCGGCCTGCGTTGAGCACAATCGCTCTGACCTTCTGAGAGTCTGTTTCACAATTTCGCGTACCTTGAGCCGGGGACCCCTCGCCCTCAGTCTCAGTCATTTGAAACCCGTGGCGTGGGGAGTTATTCATGGTAATGGTAACTGTTTTTCTATGTATATCTTGTGTTACCATGTCAGCTCATGATCCAAGGCTCTGTTTTTCCGGACATCAGAGATGCCACCAGACCTTTACGCCGTGAATCGTACCCGTGTCCCCCAAATTTCTCATGTGATGTCGCCATGTGGGCTATTCCTGCAAATTTAAAGGGCACGAGGTAAGAGCTGATATGCTATCAACTCACATTTTCCCTGCCCTCACCGAAGCTGCGGGATACTTGGTGGATCACGCCATTCCTTTCAAAGTTGTCGACGTCGCTCTTTTGACATTTTCGCTCCCTACTTTCTGAACGATTCATAACCCAGTCCCAAGGTCTCGAGGAAGAGCATGGTTCCCCTCATACACCTCTACGCAGCCGTGGTGGTCGCTTCGACGAGCTTGGTTTCTGCTCACATTAGTGAGTCCCTTTACTGTGAGCTCAACATCACATCGTGCTGATATTCATATTACTAGGCATCTTTCACCCGGCCATGTGGGGATTCAACAAAACGGATACGAACCGTCCTCAAGACCCACTAATGAACCTACCTTTCGATCAATGGTGGTTCCATGGTCACCTCGGGTATCCCCCTCACCCGAATGACATCATGCAACTGCCCGTTGGACAGAAGGCAATGGCTGAGCTATCCTGCGACAAGGACGCCACCTCGTATTGGACCTCTGGTCCTGGCGGTAACCGCCAGGACCCCAACAATCCGGATTATCCTTGCCCTGGACAACCGACGACCCAATTCCATACTAATGGAATTAACGACCTCGGTGGTTGTGCGTTGGCTGTAGCCTACAAGTCAGACGTCAATGAAGTACAGCCGGAGGACTTTGTCGTATTCAGCGTGAACCAGACATGTGTTTGGAACCTTCACACGTATTTTGAAGTCCCGGCAGAGATGCCGCCGTGCCCGAATAACAAGTGCACCTGTGCGTGGTTTTGGACACACAAGGCTGACTCTGGCTCCGAACAAAGTTGGTTCATCTATCTTATCTTGGAAAGATCTAGTCTACTAACCTATGTATAGATTACATGACTGGCTTCCAATGCAATTTCGCAAACGCCAAGTCGACCAAGAAGTTGGGGACTCCCAATGTTCCTCGTCGGTACGTAGGTCCCCATGTTCATGATTTTTGCTAACTATCGCGAACGCATAGTTGTGGCCCAGAACAAAGTAATAATTATCAGTGGAATCATGGGAATTGCACGTATGGTCCGAAGCAGCCGTTCTACTGGTATCAGAAGGAGCGTAACAACATGCAAGAGGGCACATACACACCTCCGCTCTATCAAGACTTGTACAACTTTCATGACGGCGCGCAAAACGACATCTTTCAAAATACGACTAACACGGGCCCGTCGAGTGCTTTGCCCGCGTCTACGTCGGGTTCGGCCAACGCTACGCAACCCTCCTCGTCTTCGTCCCATTCATCGGCAGCCCCGGCGCAATCCCCTTCGCATGTGCTCAAGCAAGCCGTCGCTTCCCACACCCAAGCGAAGGATGACAAGTCGACAACAGGAGGCCAAACCCACCAAACCCACCGACCTGGCCATTATCATCACCACAACCACCACAACCACCATCAGCAGTCTGACCAACTTGAATGCTCCGGTCATCATCATGATAAAGGCCCGCACCGGTAAGCCCTCCACCACGCGATCCACGTACTAGCTAATTTTTTCCCTAACGCATACCTTACCTTCTCTTTGACGCACCCGTTAGCAATTCGCGCCGCTCGGGACATCATGCCCTTCGTAACGAGTGGCCCGTCGAAGACCCAAAGCTACGCCGCGCCTGGGGCGCTCACCACCGCCGTTCCGTTGGCAATTGAGATAACACCCCCCCCCAAGCGCGTGCGACTTGGAGAGGGGTTTGCTAAAGGTTTTCTTGGATATTTTTTCTCTTTCTCGACCGTCCGTTTACCGTGACCACTTATATCTTGCCTTGACCACTGGCACGCGTTTGCTAACGTTTTCTTGGTCTTTGTTTCTCTCCCGACAGCCCGTTAACCCTTATACTTTTACCCTCAGCACGCCTAGTGCGTAGTGCACTAGTGCACACATACCCTCAGCACCGCAAGCGGCGCATGGCTGTCCAGTGCATGCACGAAATCCCATGTACTTTGTTACGTACAGTGTACCCCTGACTTGGAGTTGCAAAGCGACGTCCACGTCATCGTGCGAATGGTGCGAATGACTTTTTGACCCAAATACCAATTGTCATATTGCCCTCGTGTGTACTGTCCGTATCCATCGTAAGAAAACATTCCCGTACTCAGGGTATTATATAATTACAACAACAAAAACATAAAACCTGAAAAAAGTTACCCAGAAATACAAAAATGAGCCCAATTCGCTTTGTGCATCATATATATGCGTCATCGTCCGACGTTAGCTGACATCCTCTATGAACCGGCTATCACGATGGTGAACGTATTCCGCTGCGTTGCGCGCCGGGCGTAAATACTGTAACCCGGGCTGGTCACCTTCCGCACTATCAGCCTCAGGCGGGGGGGCGGTCGTCGTGTTCTTGTCCTTCTCATCTTTATCATCCGTAGTCCCGCTCTTCTCTTTTTCCTTCTCTCCATCCGGGGTGCACGTTGCCGCACCCGGTTTCTGCTCGGACATGGACATCTCCCCTGCCTTTCCTTGCGGTTCATCATCATCCCTGTCCCTCTCCTTGTCATCAGTAGTAGTAATAGCAGCGTCCTTCTTCGTCTCATCCGAGTTGGCAGACTGGGCTGCTTTACCGGCGCGCTCGCCGCGTGTGGCAAGGAAATTCTCGAGGAGACTGGCGTTGCGTACGTTGGCGTGGTAGGCTGCGAGGAGGATGGCACCGAGACCGGGTACGATTCCGAGCGTGGTTGAAATGGCGAGGTTGAGGATCATGCGTCGTGTGAGAGCATGAGGGATCCTGCATCGGGAAGAAGCGAAAGGAATAGGTCAATGGAAATGGTGGAAGGAATAATAAAAAAACGTACTTTGCCTTGCGGGCTTGGTGTACTACGAAGAAATAGCTGAGCACTGGAGTTAATGCATCTCCCGCGACGGGTACGATAGCTAGAGCACACAGCAAAAAAAAAAAGACAGCATGAGTATGTGTGAGTGCATGTGCACAGGTAGGGGGGGATTAATGGGGGATTTGCGTACCGATGATAAATGCCCAGCCAAATCGAGCACCGAAAATTTCAAAACGCTTATCGAGAATGCTCGCATGGCGCTTCACAGTTCGCAGAATGGCGGCGTCTCTGTCCGAAAGGCCAGACGGAATGTCACGCTGCTGTGATGGTGAGATGAGTAACTTAAAAAAGAGAAGCTCGTCGTTGGCAAGCGACGGGGAAGGGGGGTGGTGCCAGTGTGGGAGAGAGAGGTGCGGGGGCGGAAGTAGAATTTAAGCGAACCTTCCGACGATCAGCATCTGCGCGCTCGTCCCCAGTCTGCTCCGGGACGTACTCGTCGTCGTGGTAGACCATATCCGCAGAGGAGCGCGGTCGAGCGTCGGTGTCTTGGGGAGAGAGCTTCTCTCCGAGTTGGCTGGGCGAGTGTGTCATGGGGGGAGATTGACAAGGATGGGGTTTACCAATGGTGGAAAGTGGGCGGCAAGCATCAATCAATCAGATAGATGCTCAAAATTTTACACACTTGCACACTTGACACTTGAGAGGCACCGGCAAGTCGGCGTAACTGGTGGACCTGGAGTGCACTACTCCTGCCATTTGGCTGGCAGCATATCCCACACGACTGGAACAGGGAACGCCCATTTCTGACCAAAAGTGCACGAGGTCACCCCTTCGGTACCGTACCGATCCAATTTGTTCCTCGTACCGGTCCGTAACTTCCCGACCCGGTCCCGCCAAACCACCATGGCAGAGCTCTCGAACAACCCTTTCATCGACCACACCTCGGGTGCCCTCTCTCGCTTCCCAAATATAAATGCAGTATCTTCTCCTCCCGCTCCACCCTCTGCTTCACAATACTCCACCGGCTGGCCGCAACAGCAACAACAACAACAGCAGCAGCCACATGCCTCCCCGGGATATATGAGTAGTGCAAGTTCTACAGGGTACACCCAGCAGCAATACTTCCAGCAGCAACCACAATGGCCACAACAGCAACAACCACAACCACAACATCAACCTCAGCAGCAGCAGCAGTACCAACCGCAGATGCAGGCACCTTACCCGTCAACGAATTTCCAATCGCCTGGCCCTTTTCGTCAGGGCCAGCAACAGCTCGTCAGCGGCCAGGTCAACCCCCTCGCCACAGGTTACCCACAATCGCAATTGCAAGGTCAATATGCCGACTATCCAACGCAGCAGCAGCAACAAGCAGCCGCAAGCTACGGCTATCAACAACAACAGCCTCAACAACAAACCGGCTATGGTGGCTATCCCCCGCAGCAACAACAACAACAACACCTACTCGCCCAATTCGATCCCTATACAAACATGGGACAACTCTCCTCGCCAGGCAGCGTCACCCCCACCTCAAGGGTCCCCATAACCAACGGTGGTGCGGTAGGCTCGCCACCGCCAGGCATACAACATCCACGCCTGTTCATTCAAACACACAAAGTCGAGCTCGAAGCGTGGGACCCGCCCACATGGAGGCAAGTGCAAAATGTGTTCGAAGCGCTCGGGACCTCATGGGAGACACGCAAGCGTGCCGCCGAGTCGCAGGTTCGTGCCCTGGGCGGAACCGTCGGTGCCCCTTCCAGCGCCTCCGCCACAGCCGGCTTTTTCGGAGGTCCTCCTGGTTATGGTCCGTACGGTGCGTATGGCGGTGGTGGGGGGTACCAAACGCCACAGGCGCAAGAGATCGATCGGTTGAACTCGGTACTGGCTTACCTCCGTTCTTTTGCCCCCTCATGCCTCTCTGTCTGATATGACTTTTTGTATTCGTTCTTTCTCTTTGCAGCTGATTAAAGAGGCCAGCACGAACATCGGTGCGTTTTTTTTCTCTTGTTCCGTGGCTAGAAACGTTGAGAATCCTGGTGGGATTAGATATCGTTGCCGCTGCCGCTCTGCAGATGTCAGAGGTGTTTGCTGGCTATCGACACTCAGGCGATATCGCCAGTAAGCGTCGCGTACGCGAGTCGTGTAATGCCGCCCTTTCCGGCCTACCAGAGTATCCGCCACCTACTTTGTAAGAATAATAATGCTTCGCATAATGCGTAATGTGGAGAAATCTGTGGGGGGTTTTTCTACACGGGTCTTCTCTCCATCTGATCTGGATCTGGTCTTTGTTGTACATTCCATTGTATGATCTAGATTTGTGATCCCACTGTAATCGTAATGCGTATATGTACACATCGGGTCGTCAGCAAACCTGCAGGGCAACGGCCAGCATGCAACAAATTTCACGAATGCGCTGGCTATGCGATGTGGGCTTTGCGAGTGGGAGATATGTGTAGTACGCGAGCGGGGCCACGGCGGTACTATAATAGCTTGGAGATGGGACACACGCCTATGCAATCGCACCATCCTCATGTCCGCGTTACTGTCACTGTCGAGCAACTCTTGGAGCGGGTAGTAGACCCATAATGCCGAATGTGAGTGCATATAATCCAGATCCTATATAGTTCACGAAAACCCGAGGTTGAGAATTGAAACACGAGAAGAAGGGCACAATAACAACGGAGGTGGGGATAGGATAGGCGATGCTAATGATGATACGTACCTGCAATGATACCAAGTATGTATCCCAGACCTGAAAACCGTCCGAGCACGCCGCAGAGCGCCGCCCAACCTGAGATGGTCGATACCGTCAAGACCTAATAAAAAAAACACATACACACAACACAGCAACACCACCGACTTCGTTAGCGAAAAAGAAAAGAAAACATGCGGGATTTCCGGGGCGCAGGGGAAAGGAAGAGGAGGAGCACGCACGGGAATGACGGATGATAGCTCTCCAGATTCTCTCCACGACCGATACTAAAGGACGAGGGGTAAGGAGAGTCGTAATCGCAATGCAAGGACGCACATTTGGGGGTATGCGCTTGATGAGAGGGATGGAGAGAATATACAAGAAGAGAGCGATGGTCAAGAGACCCGAGAATAGTGAGAGGCCGACCAAGGGTCTTCGGACGAGGAGTGATCGAAGTCAGTCCGTCACGGAAGTTGTTTCAGAAAGAAATTTAACGAACCGGGCCAGGGGGGCAGCATCTGCCCAAATCCGGACGAGTAGAGAAGGGGTCTGCAACCAGTAGGTGATGGCAGCTCCCGGGAGTACAAACCGAACCTGGCGGGTGAGGTGTCCTGAAGGCATAGCCGGTATCAAGCTCAGACGATGTTCGGTCCTCACAACCCGCGCGCCCTCAAGAGAATCACATGTTCATCCATCGCTACTCGGCTCGGCTCACATTTGATCCCCGTGACTTTCTTACATTGCAGTTATCTAATAATCTGTGTCCCCAACAAGCTTTAAACCACCAAAGTAACCAGAACGCTTATCAAGCCTACTCCGAACATTATACCACCAATGGCTCCAAATGATATATCTCGAGCAACCGAATTCGCTTTTATAGACTGGCTCGGTGACGCACTACTCGACGGCTTCGCTGTCTCCGATTTGTGGCTGACAGGCGCAGCAGCAGACGCAGAACTAGACAAAGGATGGGAACCGGTGGCTGCTGCTGCTGCTGCTGAGCTCGAAGACGACCCGGAATTGACCGCAGCGGTGGAAACACTTGTAGAGCTATGAGGCACGTTAGAATGAAGCCAACATACGCAAAATGGATCATTTCCTACTTCGCCGAACTGGACATGCTCGCATCTTTGTCCTCTTCCTTGACATCATGATTGACGCAGCTAGGGTTTGAACGATTCGTTCAAAAACGGCTAGAGAGGCAGCCTAAACCACCACCATACCTCGAGTCGCCCCCAGCTTGAACAGTTGCAGGTGCGGAGTACACTTGCTGGCCATTGCTATCCTTCAAGGCGACAGTGCTTTGACACGGGTGTAAGTACATCGAGTGAAAAACATCGTGGTGTTTATGCATACAATCCTGTGTTAGCAGGCAGGGTGACCTTTTCCCAGGTATAGCTAGTCCCTTGCTGCGGAGGAAACTGCTTAAGCTGTGACAAACAGAGACATCATTTCCTGGATCAACGCCAAAAGAGATTGGGTTACCGCGCTCGCGCTGGGCTGCCCCGCTGATGGAAAGTTGGTGGTGAGCGTCATGGACTGCGTAAAGGTGGTCCAAAAAGGTCAAACCAGGGATAAGAGAGAGATAGTATGGTGGCGAAGAGCCATCTGAAGACCATGTGATCTGTAAGGGCTCTGGATGACGAATCGATTCGTAAAAGGTGGCGGTACTAGGAATACATGCGCACCACAGACAACTGGAGCCATCCTGTAGGGAAGAAATGAGGGGAGTGAACCACCGCGGTATGTCGAGTGAGGTTACTCACGGTGTGTTGACTGTAAGCGCGGACACGAAGGGAATAAGGACGGCGAGGACGGCGAAAGTGTTCATGGCGGGCTAAAGTCGCTATTGAAAAGGGTCGTTAAAAGGCGTATAAGGTAGGATAATAATGCTGGAGTGAAGGAAGAGTGTGTAGAAGGTTGGTTAAAGGAATAAGAGTAGATGGATGCCTTTCGCCTTCTTCTTAAGCGCGGGTGGTGAAGCGGAGTTTGGTGGCAGGGTGCCGCTATGTTGGAATTCGAACATGATGGGGGTGGATATTGAGCAATTGTAGCGCTACACGGTAGTACAAAGCAATTAAATATACAACACCTCGTGTATTTAAATCAGCACTTGGACCAGGTATGGAGAGCAGTGGACGCAGCGAGTGACGAACACAATGACCCTCAAACCCCTCTAGTCGAGTCCAAGCACTTCCACAACAACATTGACTGTCATAATTACCACATAAAAGCAGATGAGGAAAACGCCCCACTTGCGCGGGAGAAAATAGTCGTTCAGGGGAACGAATATCATGGTCGTGATGAGGAGTGAGAGTAGCCCTGCTGTGCTCACGAGCAAGGTATTGGAAAAGTGTAGCCTGTAGGGTTCGGCAGTGGTGTGGATGACATACGAGCCGGAAATGCCAATGCCCAACAATATATTGAGCATTGGCCCACCAAAGCAAGCCGAGAAACCCATGATGGGGGCAAATGCCTGGACCAACCTGAGGACAAGACATTCAAGGGGTAGATGAAAATACGCACAGCCACGCTCATATTAGCCACCAAGTCGGCCATCGAGTTTCCGGCAGCAAATATCGTCAGACCAATGATCGCGTCTGACAGTCCAAAAATAAAGCCGAAAGTCTAACCGGTGTTCAATTAAATCCCATATTATCCTGTTCGCTTTACTCACCTGTAAAATGTTGACAACCTCGTCCGCAATGGCCATGATCCAAACAACAGCGACAAGAAAACCGATCGTGCAGCGGACTAGAAGCCACCCTCGGTTATCTCCCTCGCCAGCAAAAAGCGCCACAGATATTCCAGCTGCGAGACCCGCCAACCCTATCCCGAGCAAGAGCCATCGCTCATAAGCAGACACTTCTGCATAAAGAGTCAGACTTTTTTTCACTTGGTATAATAATCCGAAACATGTCGACGTACTGAAAAGTACAGCAGTGCAGAACAGCGGACCGAAGGCGCACTGAACCGCCATAAGCCACTTGTTGAACTTCAATTCGTGCATCTCCCCTAAAACCACATCCTCAGCGACAAGAGTACGTTCAATTCCATCCTCCTCAAAGGTATTGATCGTACTTGGGGCTTTTTCATAGCGGTCGCTGGGGCTGTGATACGGTTTCACCACGACAGGAAGGGTGATAGTCAGAGCGAACACCGCCGGGGCAGCGAAGACAGCTGCGACTTTTCCGATCAAACTCTTGGTTTTGAATTCGTGCATCGTAGGGAAAAGGATGTGGCACATATGTTCGACAGTGAGACGTACAGTTTGGCGGCGTGTTGTAACCTCGTGATGTGCAACGTCACCGTTAGTATCGGAGCGTGGAGATGCGGGTGTATGAGAAATCTCAGGAATCTGCAGCTCGGTGTTACTGTCAACGACAACGAGAGGAGATTCTGGTAAGGAAGGGCCCTGATCGGGGGCGAGATGAGAAGCTCGACGCAATGAGGAACGATCACTCAAGGGGACATCAGACGAAGCATCTGATGTGTGCGTGCTTCCGCTTTGCGTGGATCTGTGTGAGTGCGACCGCGAATGGCCAATGCCATGGTAGTGTCCACCAATGTACGGTGATAACAGAGGTTCGAAAGTGCCCAGCGATGAGCCGGAAGCTTCCTGCTGCAACGATGAAATCACGTTTCGAAATTCAAGCGCCCCGACTATGGAAAAGGATGGCATTGTTACAAGGTGCGGGGATCGCGATGGCGACCTTGATCCGCCTCGCGAGTCTTGAGAGTGCTGGTTCGAAGGGTGAGGAGGTAGATTAAGGCGAGGGAGCAATGACAGGCGTTCTTGGCCAGTCCTATGGAACAACAACGGAGCACTGGAAGGCGAGTGTGAAGCTAGATGCTATGTGAGACCGAGTCGTGGAAATGACAACAGCACTCACGGTCATCTTGATAGGGCTCATAGTCCCGGTACGGCTCAACACTCTCGTCATCGTACTCGCTTCGTATTCGAGCCTCTAGAAGACGCTTCTTCTCACGTTTGCGCTCCCACCAGCTGCCTACAATCACAGTGCACACGTACGCCAAGTACAGCAGGACAAGGAGGGCCGCTTCCCAAGCATATATCCACCCATCATATAGAATGAAAAGTAGCGTAGTGATGGAAACGGCGAAAAACGTGGCGTCCCTTAAGAATGGGCCTCGATTGACTCGAAAGGGTTTGATGATGCACATGGAACCCACGACGCAGGAGACAATGAAGGACGCCGCGCCTAAAAGTTCCCCAATGGCTAAACTCCCCGCATTTGAACGCAGGGCAGCAAATGTCGCGAACACATCAGGGCTGCCATTTCCGAATGCAAGGAGGGTGACGCCTGCGACATTTTCGTCCAGGTTGAGAAGTTGTGCGATTGTTGCCAAGTTGGGGCAAAAGAAGTCTGAGGCGCTAATGCCGAGAGTGGAGAACAGGAAACCAAGCCAAAGCAGGAGACCAACGATTACAAACGGTCTAGCGGTGGGACTGGCGCAGAAATAAGTTTGCAGATACGGAATGGAAAGGAAGGTGTCCGACGTGGGACAGTCGTCTTGTACGAGCCTGCATTGATCCTGGACGGGAACGGCTATTGGTATGCACTGAAGCAAGTTAAGGATAGAAGTGCACTATCAGTGAGTTTGGTTACACACCTCGCCAGGGCCTTCACTATAGGTATCATACTGCCCTCTCACCTGGAGACCGGGCGAGGTCCGCTTAGACAACCAGGAGTTGGAGGTTAACGGTGTATGTCGGCGATGTATTCGACTGTATGAGCCTTGCGACCACAGGAGGGTATTGAGAATCAATAGGGCGACGAAAGTTGCTTTGACGATGACGTACGACCCCATTTGACATTGGGCATAGACTCAAAGGCGCCCCTAAGGACATTTCATATCGTGAGAACGTGATGCCAGCGGAGCGTATCCGTCACGTGAATACAACACGTGCAATAAGCCGTTGATCTGCCGAGGTCTCGGCTGCGCCCACTTTGCCCACCAACTTTCCTTCCCTCATCGGCTTCCCGAATCCTCATTCAAGTGGTACTATTGGAGTATGACAGGAGGACAGGGAAGGATATTGTAACAGACCCACTTGCCACCAGTCTCCTACATTGTGACTCTTCCAATGATGTACGCGACATTCTTCGAAAACAAGCCCATGGCTTCAACAAGTATCGGAATGGAGTTTGGAAGCTTCAGCTCATGAGACGACTCAGGCAGACTGTTGATACTCTGTTCGGGCTTTCTGCTAGTGGCGACTTTGGGGGAATTCCACCAACGACGGCGATATTTGCTGGTGTTGGCTTCCTATTCACAGCTTGTATTCCTTCACTCCTCGGTTGTCTCGGTAGTTTTACACCCAATCTTAAAGGCTGCAAAGGGTGTTAGCACCAGTTATGATGCGCTTATCGAACTCTTCGAATGCTTCGAACTTTACTTTAGCCGCCTCAGTTCTCACCGAAATACCCTCCGCTGTGGGAGAAATACTGGTTAAAACAATGGCTAAACTGCTGGAAGTCCTTGCTCTTGCGACAACAAATAAAGCAGGGCCGATCCAGTAAGTTCGTGCTTGTTGATCCTTCTCACTTTGCTATTCACGTTGCAGAGAAACTTGAAAAAAGTTGCTAGGGGAGAACGATAATGAAGCGGCGCTGCAGAGATTGGACCGACTCACTATGGAGGAATCGCGGGTGACGGCAACGCAGACCGTGGAGGTCGTCTATGGTCGGTCCAACAATATGAGGGTAGTGATGAACGGTACAGAAGCATTGTTGGACATTACATTCAGTGTGCTGAACGTTTGTCCTCTCAGATGGAAAGGCATCAATTGAAAATATTCGAGAAGCTCCTGGTATGATGAACTCGCATTTGTAGATAAGTTTAGCTGACCGCAGGTTCCAGTTACAATGCAAAAGATATCGGATGATTTGAACTGATTAACTGCGGAGAAGATTCATAAGTGGCTCTCTCCCTCAGACCCATCAATGAACCATAAAACTATGTGTGAAGGCACCACAAAGGGACCGCAGCGTGGTTCCTTGGAGGAGCCGCCGTCTATGATGAATGGAAGACGACAGCTCGCTCCTGTAGACCCACGAGAAACGTATGGCTTTCCTTACTTTACCCCCTACCCGCCTTGCTTATATGTCTTCAGTTTTGCAGCGGGATCTGGAAAGAGCATTCTTTGGTGAGTGACATCTGAACCGAGTTTTTGTCGGTGTGGTTTATAGGTGACCAGTTCCTCGATCATAAAGGACATCGAATTTATACGTGCAACTGGATTGGTTTCAGTCGCATATATTGCTTTGATTTCAAGGACAATGGAAAGTAAGGCCTTCGGGGACTTCTCTCATCCCTTTTCACCCAGCTTTGCACCCGGTACCACCGTGCTTATGACACTATCAAGCCTGTATGAAGCATGCGAGAGTGGATCGCGGCCGTCCAGCGAGGTGGACTTGATCCAATGCCTCAAGAACGTACTCACACACCCTGGTCGTGGGAGTGGACAGGATCTGAATGGAGGCTATGTCAATCAAGGTACCTCATTACGTGTGGCAGTACTCTCGGGACATACTTCAATTACACGAATTCTATTGGAACACGCAGCTGACGCGAACGCCCGAGACATGAAAAGAATATCCCCTTTCATAAAAACCATAGAAATCGGAAATCCCGATATCCCGACATCGCACGACTGTTCATCAGCCACGATGTGAATTTAAAGGCAATAATAATGGCTATCGTGGAGACTCGCCACGGCGCATGGCAATAAAATTCGAGAAACCTGGCATTGTGGAACTCCTACTCAAGGGTGGCACGAACGTGAACGCCGGGAACATCCACAACTCGATGCTATTTCATGAAGCTGTAGAAAAATGGAAATATCAGATTGTGCGACTGCTGTTCAACCATGGTACAGATGTAAATGCCCTTGACGATTTCGAGGACTCTCCGTTGCACAAGGCAGGACTAGCATTACTATCTCCAAATATTGACCATGTGGAACTCCCACTCAATGGCGCTGCGGACGAAAATAACCGACACGATCCATACTTGATACTTTGGGCGTTGCGACAAAGAAGTCATGCGATGGAAGCTCTTACTTGGATACGGTGCGGATATGAACTCACGGGGATGTCGCTACAAGACCCGTTACATCTGGCTTCGTTCAAGGGATCACTCGACATCTCACTGTTGTAAATTGAACATGGAGTAAATGTCGGTGCTCGAGATGACGAAGGTCAGACCCCATTTTCAATAGCACTGGCAAATGAGCACGGCAAGCTCGCGCGAATTCTGTCAAATTACCGTACCCCGGAGCGTTGATGTGTTGTTTTATACTTGCTGTGTGTGAAACGTGGAGGGTAAGTCCTGCGTCTATCTGCGCGCTTTGTATTGTATCCCTGATATTATGTAGCGAAAGCTAGGGCTTATTTCGTCGTCATGAAGTGCGTATGGATAATGGTTGCGCCGGGTATTGTAGATGTTGATGCTAATCATGCTATGGCATGACAAGGAGCTGTATCGAAACGTTACTTGAGCTTGAACCTTTGCGGGGCCCGGGGTCGGCAAACTTCGGTTGGCGCAAGAGAATATGAAGTGGCGAGTTTGCTTCGCGCAAGTCCGCACAATTTTGAGGGCTCGGTGAGCTCGGGCCCATCAAGTAATACCCGTAAATCTTATACATGTTTGCGTCACACCGTGAGGTCCGGCCTGAGCTGCGCCGAAACCAGCAAGATACCCCAGGATTGCACAACATCGTAGCTGTACCAAACCCATCTCTCGTCCATAGGTGATTGTAATTAGCGTGATGTGATCCACGCGCGGCTTCTCAGAGTCTTTAAGCCGGAGCCAGAGCCAGAGCCAGAGGTTGTTGAGTGCATACGGCCTGGAAAAGAGAATATTTGCTGGTCGAATGCCTTGGAGGATCTCTTTTCCTCTCTCTGAGACCTCAAGGCGGCGTCTCTTTGGTGGCTTTGGCTTGATAACGATATGCGGGGTGGTGACCGGGACGTGGTGAACCCAACCGTTAATCGTGACGCGGTGATGAAAAGCGCAGCACAGAAGCACGGGTTCGAGATCGGGGTATCAATACGCAGAGCATCTAGAAATACGGCCGCGGATACTGACAAAAGGTCAGAACAGACGAGGCCAGTCAGGCTTTGGAAAGTTGAGGACGATGCAGATAGAGAAACATAGGCTGTAAGTGCTTGCTTCTCTTTATTTGAGTCCCCGCTTTAACGCCTATCGCCGCGTTGTGTGTGATATATGTTAGCCGAGTAACTCCGTTAACCTTCGATAGCTCAGTTGGAAGAGCGTGGGACTGTAAGTGGTAACAGTTCTATCCCAAGGTCGCTGGTTCGAACCCGGCTCGAAGGATATTCTTTTATGTTATTTCCCGATATGATTATCAACGATCGGCGATTGAAGTGGGTCGTAAAATGTTTTTTCCATCGATCTAAATACTTCAATGGGGTTTCGCAATCGCAACGACCCGTAGAGCAAGACTTAATTTTATTTACCATTCTGAAACAGTACTTGCGACACTCAAAGCCCAATCCAGCTACTTCTACCGCCCGGATTATGTAGTGTTGTCTGTCCAATCTTTACAATCCCGGATTCTACTTTGGAACTTTCCCCCATTCGTTTTGTTACATCCTTGGAGAATTGATCGGCAGAGAGTACGACGGGATTGTCGATAGCGTCGATCAATGGACTAGGCGGGGCAAAATGCGTCGATGTTGCCGTCATAAAGGACCCGTGTCCATCGACCCTTGGAACAGGTCCAACTTTCGGCGTCTCTACAGGCGGTCGCAGCACCGGCAAAAACGATTCCGCATACCATTCGTACCATACTTGCCGTTGATCAGTTAGGCGCCACATAGAAACTCGAAGTTCGGAATTGCTCGGTAAGTATAACGGGTCCTGTCAATAACGAGCACCTTAGACTCCAGGGGAACGTGGAGGAGGAGAGGAAGGCACGATGGTGGTTGGTACATGTGTTCTTACCTTTAGGGGAAAGAACAATGGGAACCAGCTCAGCATGTCCTTTGAAATATTCTCCTTCCGGTACGGATGTATGCTGAGTCCGATTTCTCCATATAACACGGCCTCAAAGTAGCCAGCTAATCCATGGAGAACGCCCGCATGAGGGATATGGAAGGTCAACGTTGCAGACCGGATGTTGTGGCTATTCGTCACTGGTAACCCTGAGAGATCACGTAAAAGGCGTCAGGGACATGGGAGACGTCTCTCCACCGCGGAAACGGAAAGTACTTGCCTCGTTCGTCGAGCACTACGTCACGTCGTGGATGTTCGAATTCCCAACATTCCTGTATTCGTGGGCCGCAACGGGCCCCATCACCAACCCCTTGGCCACTGAGAATATTTGCTACCTGAAACATAACGACGTATGGCGTCTCTGATGCCTTGTCGTCCTTTCCCGCGCGAACCTCGTTATAAAGTTTAGAAGAGGAGAGTGGCGCCAAGTAGGCAGTGTATGATGCCGGAATCGAAATTCCATTTGCTACAGAGGCCATGAAACTGGGGAAGTGGACGCGAGGGGGAAAAAATCAGGAGGACCTACGTTTCAAGAACCGCATCGCGCCGTCGAGGCATTCTGGACTGAGTTCGTTATCTCCAAAGGAGCCCAACAGTTCACTGACAATAATGTCCGCAGGTTCCGGAAGAACAAGAGACCGCATGTCGCCAAACAAAATGCCGACATTCTCCTTCCATTCGGAAGCTTTGCGCTGCTGCAAACTAAGAGAAGGTATCACGGGTACAGTAAGTGGTTATCGATTTGGGCAATGTCCACGGTAAAACTTACGTTACATAGGCGCTGGGATTCTTCTCGATTGCGTATACAAATGCGTTGCGCTTGACGCGCGCAATTGCGCTCAGACACCGCGCGACGAGAGGACCCCTTCCAGCTCCCGCCACACAGATAACGCTAGAGCGATACGACATCACACGTGTGCGGTGACTCGACACCAGTATTACTCACATCCTTTCTGATGCAGGCCAATCGAATAGAGCCGCGTATACCGCCTACGCACGTAATTGCACTTCATCTACGCTGAATCATGTCACCACATCGTACCTCTTCATACTTTTGATATTTCACGGGATCTTGTTCGAACGTTTGATAAGTGATCCCTTGCAAGTCATCCATAAGGGGCTACGATGATAGATGTCAGTACGCAGTCCACGTGAGGTCGTCGGCCCGAACCTGTAGAGGTGCCTGTAAATAATCCTGATATCCCCGTGCGAAATTCTCCACAGTGCCGGCCGTCTTGGCTTGCACCAACGCAGGGCTCGTGTCATCTAAGTGGCGTACGTATTGCATATACGCGGCCTCGCCCCCTTTTACGTGTAGGCCAGCGTTAGTATCGGACAGGATGACCATAGGCCGGTGCTGAACGTGGCAGGCGTAAGAACAGAGCTCAAAAAGACGCTCAGAGTTGAGCTTGATGCAGTCTGACCTTCATGACATCGCGAATGAACGATTGCGAACCCTTGGGTAGAACAGGGTACCCCTTCGAATTCGCAATAAATGATGACGCAGGGATGAACAAGTGTCTGATAGGCTCAGCAACCCAACGATTCAAGACGCCCGGCACTGACGGCAGAGGCGGCGTGAGGTCCAGAGCTAGACAGCGAAGTATGGTCAGGCACGATCCTGGACGCCGACCACACCAAAGCAAGCACTTAAGGTTAAGCGCGGACTGTAAGCACAGATGGACCTTATGGCATCCCACATTTCCCATGTGGCATTCAGCTCAGCCTCTGATGCTTTCGTTGATGGTGCGGTCCTGAGCGGTGAGCGAATCGGCGTCGATGGCGAGGAAGCCGATAAGGAAGGAGAGGGCGTTTTGTCACGCGGAACGCTAGAGGCGGAGCGCGGAGGGGAGGTTGTCTGGAAGATGGAGGGATCATAGATGGGAAGGCGTATGGAAAATTGCATGTAAGGGGTCCGCGCAAGACAGGTGTTGATGGCACGCCCGTAGGCCGCAATCTGACTGCGATTGCGAGGGGGTGGAAAGATTGCGGTTTGCACATCCAAGTATGATGCGTAGGAGAGTTCTTGTTGTAAAGCCTGGTAAAGTGACACTCAGCCAAGTTGATTCACGGTGATGGGCCTCAGAGGTTGTAGATGGAGACACCGGCAGTGACCATGAACACTCACGATCTCAGAGTCGTGTCTAACCCAGCTATCTGCGGCATCCAACTCTATCCAATCTGAAACCATCGCGATGATGCCTTCAGCTTCCTCTGATCCACGACTCCAGATCAGTAGATGCAACGCAGTGCACGTAATAAAGACATACCGAGACGCGTTATGGACACCTCACCCAGCTCGAATACCGGATTCGCTCTCCAAGTTTCCGCGCGAAATTCGGAGCCTTCTGCTCTCTCGTCACGTTCTGATGATATGACGCACATGCCTCTCCATCTTTCCATCCACTTTGCCGTGGTGAGCGGAATGCAGACGGCATCGTAGGTCTTAGATCTGGCGTCGTTGATAAGAGGGGTGTCTTGAGAGCCCCGTAGTGAGCGGGTTTCGAGATCGCTCGATGAGAGAAAGGCCGCAACGGGCACAGGATTTTCCCATGAAGTCATGGCGTTGCACTCACACAATGGAATGGTCCTTCCAGAAAATGACGGATGTGGCCACAGTTAGTCGTACAGAATCGAGATTCCACCGCTGTTCCAGATCAGGTTAATGACCGTATATCAGCGAACAGCTCGAGTCTGCAAGGAAGAAGGAAGCTAGGTGACCGATTACGTAATTTAGTATACGATAATTCTCGGCAGACATCTCCGTTCCACATCAAGTGATCTGAACCCCAGTTTGCTTGCCATTCCGAGGATTCTGCGTCGTACATCACACAATACATAGCCAAGTGTCTCCTTGTGCCTGTGCTATCTCGCCTCCCTTCGATCGGCTCGTACCCCGCAATTGCCCAAGCCTAAATCTCCCCTCTTTCCGTAAACACGTGTGGGTTCTCGAGAGGAGCTGTACAAATTCGTAACACATCTCACGGCGAGCAGTCGGTCTGGTCCGAATGCGTGTGCGTTGGGGTGCCTCCTGTCGTCATTGTATATCCGGTAACCAAACTTTCCAACACGGCATGGCTGACAGCCTGCCTGACTTCCTCGTCCCCGTGGCTTTCATTGCCCATCGTTTCGTTTTCAGAGATATCGCTTAGCTGACTCATGAGCGAAGAAGTGAGACGTTCCGATGTCGCTTCTTGTGAGCGCTGTGAAAGGAGTTCGCCAT
Source organism: Russula lepida (assembly GCA_003316425.1). Classification (NCBI taxonomy): domain Eukaryota; kingdom Fungi; phylum Basidiomycota; class Agaricomycetes; order Russulales; family Russulaceae; genus Russula; species Russula lepida. Next base: position 22,619 of record QFEZ01001700.1, read on the forward strand.
CATGAGAGCCGGCGGGGGGCGTAGCAGTGACAGAATTTAAATACTCTGTCACTTGTGGGAAATCCTCTTCAAGTGAGGCTGCTGGCTGGTACAGTCTCGGAAGGGGAGTGCGGATGATAAGGGCATAACATACCGTTAGCCCTTCGTGATTTCGCCACATAAGATCTGCGCCATTTTCGACGAGAAAGCGAGCGGTTTCTATATTTTCTACCGTATAGAGAGGGGTATCACCATCTTCATCGGAAATGTTGACGTTTCCACCTGCAACAGTATGATCAGCTGAAATGAGCTGCCATCGACTTCCGTACCTTTAGAAATAAGGTAGGTCAAGATATCTAAATTGCCATAAGATGCGGCGGCATGCCTTTGGAAAACCACATGAATAAGGATGCCGAGAGATAGGGCCAGATCAGAAGCGCACATGGGGGTGTACGTGAATGAATCTGGTACGTTAGGAGATATGGCTGAGTGAGGGAATAACATTTCACGGAATTAGCGGAGTTGAGGATTGGCGTTGAAAAACTTGCAATGGTGTTCAATTAACTCCTGTAATACGCATTCGGATTGATGGGGGATGGAATTGGAATTGAAACAGGGTTACTGACCCTCACCCGAGAAAGGTCACCATCACCAGCAGCAACCCATATATTCTTGTCGACAGACGTCGGGACAGGCATTCTAAGAGAAGAGTCGACTCGGAGTTCAACTGGTCGATTGGGATATTTGGCCCTGTTTATGAAATTTGGACGAAATGATGGTGATGGTCGTTTAGGGTCTAGTCTGTCCGATGAGAAGATGAAAGAGCGTACACGTACAGATTGCAATCAGCATCGGGCGTCATAAGACCTGAAACGCGATTGGCCACAATTTCGGGATTGAAATTGAATTGGAGAGCGTGAGAAAGATTAACCCAACGCAGAGAGGGAGTTAGAGGGGGAGAGGATCATGGACCGCGGGAGCTGTAGACCCGAGACCTCGACATCTTTGGTGAGAGAGAGTTTGAGTTGAGAAGCAGGGAGGACAGATCGGGAAACCGGATCTTGGTACCGATCATGAAGAATCAATCATGTGACGGTTTCCCGGGGAGCGTCACCCAATCACGAACGAGGGCAGACACAGAGATGTGTCCTCGGCAGCAGGCCAGCAAGTGGTGACGGCCGGTTCTAGCGATGGACGGTGGTCGCCACGGTGAGAACTCTGGGAAGCGACGGCAAGGTAAGAGGGGGAGAAGGGAATGGAAGTACATATGACCGGAGGAGGGGCCGCGCGCACCCGAAGGATGAGGGAGGAAAATGAAATTGAGGTGAGCAGGCCGAACCCCTGTGTTGCACTGTCCGAGGCGTATGGCGCCGAAGAGTGGGTCGCTCGCAGTCTAATTAACACCGCTGCCCTGCCTTCTCCGTCCCTCGTCCTGTTCTTCTATTACTCTACATTCGCCTTTAACCTTTCTCTCCATTCCTCTTTCTCTTTCTTCTTCCTTTCTTATCGCCTCCTCTGATGAGCTATCTCGCCAACCCACACAGGCCCTACGACTCGCCTGATCCCCCCGCTTACTCCCATGCCCAGCTCGCTCCCCAGAACGCACGGAATGTCCTCAACATGCCCTCCTTCGACACCCTCGCCGCTCAGCACTCGGCGCCCTCGCCCGATCAGAGGCTCCCCAAAGTGGGCGAGACTCGATGCTGTCAGTATCTTTCCTGCACGATCGATCATTCACTCTTTATATATCCCCGCCTTTGTCGCTTCTCGAGCGCCTTGTGTACATCTCCGCTGACCCACTACTTAGATTGGACTCTGCTCTCCGCAGACCTCAACTTTGTCTATCTAGACCCCGTCTTGTCCTATCATCTCGTCGATCAAGCCGACCTTTTAATAGGACAGTCCCTACTCAAATTTGTCCACCCAGATGAGCAGGCTTCCGCAAAAAACGACCTCGGAAATGTTCTTAAAACCAAAGCTTTGCATGGAAGCGTCACTCGGTGCGCCTCGTTTCTTTTCCCCTCGTGGTCCACCACGCTTGATGGTCCCCTTTACCATCCGTATCACTCATGCCTGTCTCCCGTCCTCAGAATGCGTTATTCGCGCCTCTCCCGCGTGCGCCGCATCCTCGGCCACCAAGGGCCACCACACTTTTGGCCCGATGGGGACAAAATAGCTGTCGACTCGAATTACATGGCGCTGGATCTCGTCATCAACTGGGCCGCTGATGATCTCGTCTTATGCTTCCTCCACGCGGCAGTTGACCTCACGCCCTACGACAACGACGAGCACGCCAAAACCGGCTGGACGAATTGGTGTAGTACGCCTTGCCTGAATGAGGAGCAAGCCCAAATTCTCTACTCGCGTCTTCTTACCAACATCCCCAACAGCGGGAATATGTCCAGGGTGTTCCAAGTCCTGATGAACCAGCCCGACCGTGCACTCCTCGTGAGCTGGCCCCCTGACCACGACCAAGCGCCTTTAGCCCGTGATTTTGCTAAACTCTCTGCGGACGTCCAAATCCGTGGCGACGTCCCCGGTGCCAGTGACGCCAAGACTGCCTGCACGCGACGGTACAAGGCAGCCTCCACAATTCAGACACCGGACGGATTTCGTGATGTTGAATCAGTCTATATTCCTCACGGTAAGCTATTGCACGGCCACCTCGTCACACTCTAACCCTAGCGCCATCAGGCTCCATAATTTTTGCCTGTCACTCAGTCAGTTCCAACTCGAGATCTGCTTCGGAAAGTACCGCTTCTTTACAAGAAGCGGAGTATGATGCCTCGTATATGACCCAGGGACCACAATTCTACCCACAAACCACTTCATACAGTCTTCCTCCCATGCAGCCCTCTACCACGACATACAACTATCTTTCACATAGTGCGACTCAAAACGCCCAACCGACGGCGTCTCAAGTTAACTCTCAGTACTCTTCGCAGCATAGCTGGTCACCGGTCATCGATCCCGCTCCTGCTTCGCTCCCGTACAATCATTGGCCATCGGCGACAGCTCAGACGGGATCATCAGCATACAACTCCAACTCTCAGCAACCTCGACAACCTTCCTATGCCATTCATCACTCATCACATTGGAGTTCTGCCACCTTCCCTGAATCGGACAGCCCTTTGCCCCCCTCATATCGTTCATTATCCCCAGGATATCAATATTCCTCGCCAGAAAATAACCAGGGGTCTTCAGGCACGATGGAGACCGTTCCCCCACCTCGTGGTTCACGCCGTTCTACTCCACCAGGAAGTGGGAGGGATTATTCGGTAGGTGGTGGTCGTGCCTCAGGAAACCCACCCGCGGGCATATCGCGCTGTTCGAGCTGCAAGGTGACGACAAGCCCAGAATGGAGAAAGGGGCCTAGTGGAAAGAAGGACCTTTGCAATGCGTGCGTGTTTCACATTTCACGTGTTTGATGTGCGTTTTTTTTCTCTTGCTCACGGGGCTTGGCACGCTTAGTTGCGGGCTGCGATACGCGAGGTCGCGTGCTAAAAAGGAAGGCATTACAACCCAGCGACGCCGTAAGGACAAGGTCATGGCTCTAGCCAAGCACGAATCGCCTCCAGGCGCTTGCGCTCCAGCCCCCCCTATCCCTGTACCCTACAGTAACTTGCGCCGCGGCAGCTATGATGACACCCTCTTGTCCAGTTCGGCTGGCTCTGCGTCAGGAAGCGAACCTTACTCTCAACAGCAGTCATTGCATGGTACCTCCAACTTTGATAATCTCACCCCTTCCCCATCACCACCTGCAGGTTCCGTCCCATTTCCTCATTACAGCACCCAGTCACAAAGCACACGCCAGGCGGACTCGAGGGGACACTACGCTGTACAGCAGTCAGGGTCCCTCTACCCATCTCCCCTGTCTCATCCCCCGCTCCAGTCGCAAGGGCTGAATCATGCGACGCCCTCCTCGTTGCCTCCTCTCCCCCTCGTCCTGAATCGGGCTTCACCGATTCTTTCATCAGCATCATCTGACTCAGCTCTCAGCTCCGCTGTCCCGGCATCGTTTGAGCGCGAGCGGCACAGGGAACCAGTATCACTGCCGCAGGTCTCGTTGCCTGAGTCACGTCGTGCTCCGACAAATAAGACAACCTTCGTCACACAGTGAGTGCCGTGCCTCCGGGTGGTACATGCACTGTTGAAATCATGTACACTGTGGAAGTTTTTCCCTCACCACATTTTTCTCCTGCTCCTGCCTTGTCTGTCCACTACGACGTATTGATGTAATAATTACGCTGCCGCGCATCGGTTCATCCTTACCCAGTCCCACCACTCGCGAGTTTCCGAGTATTTATCCATTACTGTTCCACAGACTGCACATGACCGGTTCGCAGATATGCATGGGCTTTCCTGCTGTATTGCCACAGGACTTTTTATTAGAAGTCTCTAAAGGGTATGCTATGTAGGCACTTAATCGTGTAATTTATCCACGTTGTCAACATTGGCGCAAATCCGCATCTACGTATGCGGATCTTTTGGGTGATCTCGTGATGGCACTCTTTTTGATCTTTGATTCCTTTGATATAATGAGGCTTCGCTGAAACTGTCAAACTCGGAATGAGCGCTCGGGGCGACTGCCAAAAATGCACACCACACTTCGCCACTTCGCCATACGGGCGATGGCGGATCAAAAAGAAAAAATGATAGATAGGACGGACGTTTATTAGTCAGCCTAGCGATGATGATGATAGATGATAGATGATAAACGATGCGATGCGATGATGATGGATGATGCGCCTTGACTGATGTTTCACACTAGAGCAATTGCCTGACTCACTCTAATAATTGCAATTTTGAAAGACGGCACCCCACGGAAATACCTGGAGAAGAAATTCCAAAAAAAAAAAAAAAGAAAAAAAAAAAGAAAAAAAAGAGTTGGAGCCAAAGGCGAGGCGCCCACTTTAATTTCTGCATGGCCACTACGTAGGTTTGATCATGAATGAATTCATCATCATGTATGGATTAAATGAACCCCGTATTTCGGTCATGAGCAGGGACCGACCACCCAAAAAAAGCCCTTCATGCCCGATTGATTGTCCGCACCCCCAGAAGAGGGAATTACGCGAGGCGAGGGGATTCTCCACACCACCACCACCCACACACCCAAAATAAAATTAATTAAGCGCGCGCGCATTCCGGTGTTATTGACTGACTCATCATTTTTTTATTGTTGTTGTTTGTTTCAATTCAATTTTTCATTTGGATGTCGCGCCGCGCTTCTGAGTTCTGACCTGCCGAAGAAGGGAAGGGAAGGGAAGGGAAGAGAAGGGGGGACAGCTGTCCTATCCTGTCATGATCGTGTCATGACACATTCCGTTTGACATGCCGAAGGAAGCAGGCGCACAAGGAAGCGCCCCCTGTGG
>QFEZ01001705.1:0-12075 GCA_003316425.1 Russula lepida
AGTCAAAGCATATTAAAGCTGTCAAGGAGCCTTGGCGCCATTCTGGCCGCCATGAAGCTTTGGGACAGATGCTTTTAACAAATCAATGGTTGGATAAACTGGCAGCGTCTCGTGTTAACTTCAGAGACCGGGGAATGTTGGATGGTACATGTTTAGAAAGTGAACGTGTTCACCTCAGCCTTTGTGAGTCCTTTCCGCTTTCCCTTGGGGTGAGCCATATTAATAAATACTTCCCCTGCATACTAGTAGGACATCAATTGCCTAACCATGATGCTTCTCAACCTGTTGATCTGGCACAATCTCAATCTAACAGCCCAGTGCAACTTGAAGACAATGACTCTGAGTTGGATGGAAGACCAGTCGCAGGACCCAGGGTTATGGCAAGTGTTGAGTTAGCGAAGACACCAAGTTGTGCGTGACTTATGCTTCGATATGGATATCCATCTAATAAATATTCTAGCTCGCAAACAAACGGCTGAGAGTGTTCAACAGACACTTAAACAGTCAGACTTCGTTGACCTCATCCGTCAGTTTCTCTATGCCCAACATCATCCGGAATCCAACATGGAACACATTTCACTTGACGATCTTCCTGCGTTTCATGAGAAGATCACTTTGTACCCTTCTGCTGTTGCCACTTTCTATGCACCAAGCGACATATCAGGTACTAGTGGCATGCGTTGTGAATACATTCGTGCCACATCGGACTGGGGAAAGAAGCATGAACCCCGGTATGACTGCATCTTTGTCAACTCAGACCCATCAGTTTCTGGGATGCGTGGCCTTGAAGTTGCACGTGTTTGACAATTTTTCTCTTTTAAATTGGCAGGTGTTACCTATCCTTGTGCGCTTGTGCGATGGTACTCTCGTGTTGCTGATGAACCAGATGAGGATACAGGCATGTGGATTGTTGAGCCAGATTCCTATTCAGATGGCTCACAAGTTATGGAGATCATTCACCTTGACAGTATTGTTCATGCTGCTCATTTGCTTGGTGTATGTGACGACTTCGTGCCAGCAGACATTAGTCATTGTAACTCCCTTGATACATTTGCTTCATTCTTTGTAAACAAATTTGCTGATCATCATGCATTTGCAATTGCTTTTTAGTCTGTCTTGATTGTTATTATCTTCCTTAATTTAGCTTAGATTAAATGTTTTGTTAAGCACATTTAAGTGTGTCTATGTGCATCCAAGCGCATTTGGAATTAATTTCATATGCTTGGATTCACTTGATGCACTTGGCACGGAGTTAAGTGAAATTAAGTACTGTTAAGCCTTGTCAATGTGCTCAAGTACATTTAAGAAATTTTGGATTTTGCTGATGAATACAGCAATGTTACTTACTGTTTTCTCAAGAATCTTCCATGCTTCATCTTGCCAGTTCTTCGCTTCAAAATTTCCAGCCTCATACTTAGCTTCCTGCTCTTTTGTCCTGCCCCATGCAAGTTCAATATAGGTGTGTTTGTAATATGGGCGAAGAGCTATAGACAATAAGCAATCAACACTGACAAACTTGCAAACACTCCCCACCGAGTGCAAGGATAAACATGGGCTTCTCATCAAAGCATGAATAATACTTATTTATCTTTTCCAACCTATTGTTGATTGCATCACAATACTTGGAAAATGCAGGCTTATCGTGTTTTGCTTCCCAGGCTGTCTGGAGCTCTTCGATGGTAGGGAGTGCTCTCCAAAGTGTTGGCTCTTTCTCAGCAGAAAAGGATTGCTGTATTCAATTAGAATCCTGCTGGCATGTCAGTTTTGGCATTGTTACAATGAAAGAACCTCACTTATTGCAAGGATATGAGACACTTCCAATACCTGTTCCCAATCTGTCTCCAAAAAATGGAATGCGGACCATGGAATGTGTTTCACAACCCAGCCCTCATGTTGGATGGTGGTAATTGGGCCATAGCATTGGTCAGCAGTGGCTACAAAAAGATTGACTGGCTGGAATTGACAGTTATGACTTGATATTATGGCAGAAGGCAATAAGGAATATACACCTGATGAAGCTGGTATGATCTACTAAGCATATTGAACGTGGTCCCCCACCAGACATTGCTGTGAAGGGGAATCTTCAGAGGATCCATGATACTGCACTCAATCTGAAGCTTTTTGAAGACTTCAATTCGCTGACCTGATGCCTGAATCTGTTGTGAGGGAGCTTAGAATCAGTATGTAGAGTTCCAAAATCAAATGTACCTTGATGGCAAGTGTTTGAATGGCAGCGATGACATCCAATGAGCCATTTAACACCTGGTTGTCCAATAGAGAAGGGTCGTATTCCCAAATGGCAGTTGTGGTTTCCATGGCAGCAATCTTGGTGATATGGGCCATTACATTGATGTTTCCAAGGTTGACAACGTGAGCCAGGCATCTACAAATAAATAGTATACATATCAACATATAGAATTGAATGACTTATGGGAGTTTATTCTCCTTACTGTCCCATTGAAGCTTTCGTCAGCGGTGAAGTGCCCCGACTGTCTCACACATTGTTGTGTTGTTTGATGCATTATCGAGTGTGATTGTGTGGAGCTGTTGAGTGTCGAACGTTGACCAGGTGAATAAGGTTATCAATTCTTACACTGGAACACGTTTAATGTTACCTTTGACCTTTGTGTGTTAACAATTCCAACCCATTCACACACACCCAGAAAGTGCTGGCCAAGGTTTGCCCTACTATGCTCTCCTGAGATACCTCGAAATCCAACAACCTCTGCCCACAACTTCCACTTTCTGTTCCTTACATCAACCCAGTGGGCTGTTACACCAAGAAAGGAAGCCTTTGTTGTGTTGACTGACCAACTATCCACTGTTGTTGAAATTAAACCTGGAGCAGCCTGAAAAGTATAAAGAATAAGTAATATTGTCGTTGAGGTGATTAATACCTCAATATCAGCTTTCAACTCCTGGAGCCATCTGACACACTTGTTATGGAGATGGCCCATGATGTTGTGAGTTGTTGGCACATCAGCCTTGGTGGTCTTCAGTCTCATGGCAACTAAGCAGTTGTGGAACACAGCCTTGTTTGTGACAGCCAAAGACTATAGCAACAACAAATGTGAGTTATTAATTGATTGAAGTACGAACTCTTATCACTTACCTGATCATCGCAAGCTATGAACTGTGCAACAGCATGCTGCAATGCATCTCTAGTGAACTCCCTGGGCCCGGTCACCTTCTGTACAACCCCATTCAGGTCTGTCTGCTTTTCAGCCTTTTCTGGACGCCTTCCATTCTTTAAAGCCTCCACTTCTTTCCAGATTGGTCGAGGAATTGCCCAGTGATGTTTGGGTATGTTTTCCTCTTTGTCTTTGCACCATTGCTTGTACAGGTCATAATGTTGGCGCATGTGGTGATGGCAGGAAGAGTTACCACCCATCAAAAATGCCTTCTCCTTGCCGTGTCTTGCTATAAATACCTTATCAGCCCTGGGCAACACTTTTAGTGAGTCATTCTTGAATCAAAGTAGTCATTTCTCACCTGCATATGGCACACCACCGCCCTTCTAAGGTCTTCGTAGTATCACCTTTGATAAACTTTACCTTCATTCTATCACTGAAGAGGAGGTGCACGTCCCGGGCCATGTCCTTCTTGCAATTAAATTTTGCAGGAATTGCCAAATGGTGATGGTCTTCAACACCATCATCCTTCATAAGTAAGTTACTCATTAACAATTTCTTGCAAAGAAAGCAGTGAATGTTGAGTGCTCACCTGGAAATTAGACTTGCCACCACCACTGCTGGTCACCTCAACAATGTTGCTTGATGTGTGGCAGTCCACTGCTTCAGAATCAGGCTCTTCTGTAACCTTTAAACACTTTTTGGTTGGCCTGGGTGTTTCCTCTTCCGAGGACTCCTTGGATTCTGAACATTCAGCTATCCTTTTTGGTCTTGACATATTTCGATTACACATGTTGTATTTCCCTTTTTCAGTCTGTGTCTGTGTTCGAGTAGTCCTTTCTTTTTTTGTTTTGCCCTTTCTTTTTGCACTGGATAAGGCTGTTTCAGATGATGCCATTGTGATGGTGGGTTGGTGTTAATAAAAGTCAATGTGCATTACTTTGAGGTGACATGCTTATGTGGTGTGCCTTGAATGCAACAATGTTCTGTCACACACATGAAATCATCTCACATTGTTTGGGTTACAACAGTGATCTATCAGTTGTTGTTAAAGTGTTGGCTCAAAAGAATGTTCTGCTATGAAGTTCAAGCACCAAGATGACTGGTGGTGACCAGTTGTAACCAGAAATGAACAATGTTTTGGGTGTTGTGACTGATAACTGGGATGCTTTCAAATTCAGGTAACCACAACCAATGGTCCAGTTATTTGCGGTCAGGTTGTGTCTAGTTACTGGTTAATTACCGGTTATGGTAACCGGACCTTCAAACACTACTCTTGGATGACATTACTGGAATCCTCTCTAGCAACCTCATTGAATGCACTCTAGAGCCCCCAAGCATGTTACAACCCAACATATGGCCTCTTCCTGAAGTCCAACTAACAGAAGTAGATAAATGGGGCCAACCTATTGACAGGGACAACTCTGAAGAGAACCCAAGTGCAGAAGCAGACAACCCTATGTGGGATCCCCTGCTAGTAGGATGGACTGGACCGGGCACATGGAAAAGCAAGATAACAAAATGGGCAAAGAACTAGTCTAGGCCCCCAGCTCAAGGTTTAGCCTAACACCTAACACCTATGACCTAACACCTATCTAGCTGACTAAAGCCTAGACTGCATGATGTCATGATTCATTAGCATCTAGTAGGTATTGCATCATTGGAACAGGCCTCATGGTATGATCCTTTATTGCTATTAGACTGCTCTTATACTGGTTGGTAATCCTTATCTTTTTGCTTACTTGTTGCCTTCTTATTGGATGATACACTTCTTCTGCTTTGTCATTTCTCTTACTTATTGCTTACTGATAGTTGTATGATATTTGGTTCCCTTGTAGTATATATACTGGCTTGGTTCTGGTCTGTGGAACCCAAGCTGATTCTCCTGTTGGGAATCCTGTACTTTCCCCTATCAAGTGTCAGACCCCTTTTTTGTTTGATCTCTTCCCTCAAAACAGTTGGAACAGGATCTCTTTTGTCCTCATTTGTCATTGGACTTCAAAGTGCAAGGTCCCTTCTTCCCAATTGATAGGCCTAGGCATTGCCTATAGGATTGGCTCTGAACACAACTTGGGTCAATTGCATCGATCAGAATAAGTGGTGGTAACAGGTAAGATTGTAATGACTAGAGAGTGCATGAAGATTGGAGGCATGTGTGCCTTGTGCACAGGTGATATCACCATCAAGGTCCAGGGCAGACAGGGAGTTGACAAAGAGGGATGGAGGCAGGCAAGTCTCATCAGAGATGGGCAGGCTGGTAGGATAGTCAGGGTGCCACAAGAGGGCATCAGCTCAATTAAAAATGCCTGGTTTGTGCCTGATGGAAAGGTTATATTATGCCATTCCTGGAGGGTGCAGTCAATGGCAGTGAGTTCTTTATTATAGATATCATAGTGGGTTTCTGTCTCCAAAAAGGTCTTGGAATGATACCCAATAGGCTGTAGTTTCCCTAATGAATCACACTGAAAAAGGATAGCTCCTGTAGCATAATTGGAGGTGTTTACCTCCAATTCAAATGGTTTTGTTTGATTGGGGTGGATAAGAACTGGCTTGGAGGTAACATGGGAAACTAGTTCTTTGATTGCTTGGGTACAGTTATCATTCCAGAGAATTTTGACTCCTTTTTTGAGGAGGGAGGTAAGGGGTTTGGCTATTTTGGCAAAATCTTTTATGAATGCATGCTGGTAGCTGAGAACACTAAGTGTACTTCAAACCTCAGAGACATTTTTGAGGACAGTCAGCCAGTCTTTATGGCTATTGACCTTTGAGGGATCGGGAGAAACAGTATTTTCTTTGAGGAGAACACCGAGGTATTCCACTTCTTCTTTTTCAAACTCACATTTCTCTGGTTTAAGGAAGAAAAAGTTTTGCTGTAGTGCATTGAGTACTGCTTGCACTACTTCTCTGTGGTATTCCAAGTCATTTTTTGTAGCAATGATAAGATCATCCATATATGCCATGACATTGTCCCCATACTTTGCTTTTACTTCTCATAGTAATTTGTTCATGACCCTCTAAAAGGTTCCTGGGGTGTTTTGTAGTCCAAAGTTCATAACCATTGGTTCAAATTGACCTTTGGTTGTTTTGAAACCTGCTTTGTGTTGGTCTCCATCTTTGATATGGATGTTGTGGTATCCTAAGTGGATGTCAAACTTGGTAAATAAAGTTTTTCCATGTAATTTTTTGATAAGGGAACTGATCAGTGGGAGCAGTGTGGCATCTGGTACCATGTATTGGTTCAATTGTCAATAGTCTTGAATGATGCGATACTCTCCATTCTTCTTTTTAATGAAGAATGTAGGGCAGATGTATGGGGACTTAGACTCTTGAGTATATCCCTTTTTTAAATTGTCATATTGTCATAAACCCATGTTCACAAAAAGTTGGTCTCTGGTTGTAAAATTGGGTAAATTTTGCATGGGAAGGTCTTGGGGACATCTTGGGTTAGTTGGATTTTGTGGTCATCATCTCTTTCTGGGGAAAAACAACTGGCAGCTTGTTCAGAGAAGACTTGTTGGAAAGCACTGTATTGAGATGGAATAGTGTCTTCCATGTTTCTTTTTTGTGTTTTTATTGCTTTTCCACCCACTGCTGTGTCACATTGGTTTTATTGATCTGTACCCAGATTTCATTTCTGTCCTTGCATTCATTGCATGCAATGAGTCTCCCAGCAAGGATCAACTTGGAAACTTGGTCTCATTTTGGAGCTTTTGTCTGGGTTGATTTAAGGACAATGCTTTTCCCATGTATTTTTCACTTGTCCCAATTAATTTTTGGGTGGAAGGTTAGATACCATGGAAAGCCAAAAATCATTCTGTCTTCTCCTAGGTCTGTTAGATAGAAGCACTGGGTTTTTTCTTCTTCTCCTTGGGAGGTATAGAGGTCAGTATAGTGGGTCAGCCTTCCTCCTTTGTTATCTGTTAGGTCCACATTTTGGATCTTTCTTGGTTGTTCCAATTTTTTGGTAGCCACACCAAGTTGCTTCACCATTTGAGTGTCAATAAATTTATGGGTAGCACTACTATCAAGTAGTGCTTTCTCTTTAGTCTTCATGCCTTTTGTATAAAAGAAAAAGGGAACATAGATTGCATTTTCTTGTATGCTAGCATTTACATATTGGGCCTTGGTCTCGACTAGTAGACATTGGCCTTCTAAAAATCCTCTTCCTCATCTTCCATGATCTAGCATGGGTCGCTCCCCTTACCATCAGCACTAGACATGCTTTATTGCATTGACTTTACACAGGGAATGAGTCTGTAAGATATGAGACAAGACTTGGAGGACATGCCCATTAGGGCTTTTACTCCATCGTCCTGTGGGAAAAATGCAATGCATGTGCAGGAAATGAGTGGGATTAGGTGGGTTGTGGGCAAACACATGAGGGTGCCCTGATGTATTTATGCACATTATATACCACTCAGAATGTATGTATGTCAGTATGATGCATGGAAGGTAACATTAGTGTAGTACTAAAAACTAAGGTACTGTACTAAAAGTGAGCAAATAACAAGCCATGTGAGCTCAATTTCAACACGTCCTGCTGTACAGAGCCTCAGAATATGCTTCATTCACACTTGCAAGCCATCTTCTGACTCCAATGCTCTTTGTAATGCTTTATGTATTTTCTATTTTCCTTACTCCTATAATATATAAAAAATTTCTATAGTACTTTCATGTATTTCAAGGTAAGCACCCTAGTTTGGCCTCAATTTCCTCATGTGCCCTTCCTCCCATTCATTGTTGGACCTCGTCTTCTTTACCCTCAGCACATCCTCCACCTTCTCTTCCATAGCCTCAGTATCAAAGCACTGCACCCATCCGACTTCTTTCATAGTCAAAACTTCTGCACACCACCATATTCACATCACAACTTGCACAATTCACAATGTCTTGCCTCATTGCAGCTTCAAGGCTGTCAAGCAATGCTAAGCTTTTCATAGTGCAAACCCCAGCCTGATGGAGATCCTTTTATTTATTTTATTTTTTACAGTGATGTATTTAGTTATTACTTACTAGTCTAGATATGTGTTAAGAACTTCAAGCCAGTACTGTACATGACATGCATGACAACTTGTCTTGTCTCCAAACAACAGCCTCTGAGTCCTGACCTCTGCTTGGTACCAACTAGTCTCTCACTTCTCACACCCTCACTTCTCACATGTGCTAGTCCTGTAGCACAAGTCTTTCATGTCTTCCTTTTGTTCGAATGCCAAATTTTCATTCATCAAACCTGATTGCTTGGCATTGCCCACACCAAGTCTTCCACTGTTAAGCTTTTACAAATTTCTGTCTGATGAAGATCTTTTCACAACCCCTCCCCCTGATACCTAAGTCCAAGTCAGATACTAAATCCCGCTCCAATTCAATATATGAATAAATTTCACTGAGAATGTGCCGTGGCCCTTCAACTGAAGGGTGAAAGCTCAAGGGGGATTTATCAAAGTCACCATGTTTGGCACACCAAAGCACCCAGAGCATTTGGACCTAATCTTATGGGCCTTTGGAGTTGTAGAGTTCTGATGGTATGCATAGTGGAAGCACAACTAACTATGCTGTCATGTTGGCAGCAAAATGCCAGGTTGAACAACTCGAGCTGGCCAGAGCTGCCTTTTTCAGTCACTCAGATGAAGCTGGCTCATTCTGGCTCATTCTGATCCTGCTTGCTACATATCTGCATATCATGGGCATACCACCACCCCGGGGCTCTTCTTCTCTGCAGCCACCTGGAACTCCTGTACATACCCGTAGTGCCATTACTGGTGGCTCTGAAACAAAAACCAAATATGAAAATAGATCTATGACCTTGTCACATCTCACAGATGAAATGAGCCCCTTCTTCGTTGGTCCAATAAATGTGCAAGAGTTTTTGGACTCCTTCTTGCCTCCTCCCCCAACTGGCTCTTCTGTTCCCCTTTTCAAGAAGGGAATGTTCAATTCTTTAACTCAAACATTACATGAACAAGAAACAAAATGGTATTTAGTATTTGTGAGTCCTGACTCACTGGCATGTTGCCCATCGCACCAGCTCTTAGGTCTTTCCAGAACTGAATCATTTCTCTGCATCTCAAAACTTTAGTCATAACCAATACATCCAGCTTGTCAAAGTCAGTAGAGGAAAGCAAATTCCCTTTCAAATTGAAGCCTGACTGCTTGGTATACACTCATGGCCAGAATAAAAACCATTTCAACCCCTTTTGCATAGATTTCATCATTGAGTTCAAAAGAAAATGGAAGGACCTATTTGTCAACATCCCATCCGATGGTGGGTCATTTGGCCCCTTCTTGAGCTCAGAAGGTCAAACCCATGAGGTTCTAGGCCAGCTTACTGCATATGCTACCACAATACTGAGTGCACAGTATTGCACACATACATTTATGGTCTTCATATTCAAGGAAATTGCAAGACTGATTTGATGGGACCATACTGGTGTGGTTGTCACCAAGGCAATACCTTTCAATGAGGAACCATACCTTTTTGACTTCTTCATCTGTTACGATATCGCAGACAATGAAGCTTGTGGCCATGATTCTACTGTCTCTTTACCTGCTGAGGGTGAAATTAATTTTGCCAAAACCATCATCCCTGAGTTTTCCAATGTAACATCCTTTCTGGCAATAATGACACAACATCAAGACATGTACATGAGCAGCCACTTCATTATCCCCCATCCTGGACTTCGACCTGACATCCCAGTAGGTCACTGGACTTGCTCATCACTCGCTTGCAATACCAAGAGGAAGCGTTGAGTTTACCTGAAGGATTCTTGGCATGTTTTACTAAAGGATGTCAAACCCAAAGGCAAAATACATCATCAGCTCCATGAGAAAAAGGTTCCTAACATCTCTTCCTACTTGTGGGCTGGTGATGTTGGCATTGACACCTATCACCAATCTCAAACTGACAAACTCATCAACAAATACTTCTCACTTCAATCTTATTGGAGATTAACTCCCCATCAGCATTACCGCATAGTCCTAGGTGTTGTTGGCAGAAAGCTGGAAAAGTTCAACCAGATGTGGGAGTCTGTGAACACAATGTATGCTGCTCTGAAGGGTAAGATTACTATTTTCTCAGCAATTAATCTACCTAACTTGACTCACTATAGCTCACAAGGCCGCTTACAACACCGGTATTCTTCATCAAGACATTAGTGCCTGGAATATATTGATTGTTGGCTCCAACAAATTGCCTGGCTCTGCCACTAATCATAACAAGCCTGAATCAAAGATTGAGGGCAGAATGCTGATTGACTGGGATCTCTCCAAGATTGTCAACACAAATGATGGACCTAGTGTCACATGCCATCATGCATACACTGTAAGTTGATTACACGAAATGGTATACCTGACTCCTGACATATCTTTCTGCCAGGGAACCTGGCTGTTTATGGCAGCTGACCTTGTTCAATCATCTAATATCCAACATACCTTTGTTCAGGATCTTGAATCATTTTTCTGGGTTCTTATCTGGATCATCATCACACAGGTGAAAAGTAGCTAGGATGATGGAATGTGCACAGAATTTCTCAAGGTCACAATGAGGCTGAAATTTTATGATCACAATTGAGGCAAAGAGAACACAATGAGCTCAAGATATCATATTCAGTCTGGAGGCACAACAAAAGAGATGTTCCTAACATCAACCTGGCTGACCAACAGCAAATTTGACATTCCTGGAAATCCCACCCTTCATGACTTTCTGATTGCAATGAAAAGAATAGTCGCCATGCAATACAACAGACCAGTTAAATTCAAATCATCCTTCAATGATAACAATCATTTTGATTCAAAGCTTTTCAACTCTGATTATGAAAATTGGCTCAAGATTCACCAAGCTTTGGAGAATAAGTATTTCAAGGATCATAGTGGGATGCTTCGTCAATTTCAGATAGCTGTCGCAGCTGAGTGGCCTGACAATGACAAGGCTAAAGCTCAAAATGTCCTGCAACCTTGAACTAAATGATAATGTGGTCAAAATATAACCACAAAGGAGATAAAACAGTACTCACCTACTACAGCCTCCATCTAGATGGATGGCAATTGCAAGCAATGACTGCAGATAAGCCTGGTGGGCCTAATGGCATAACTGAGACCCAATGGGAGAGAGATAACAGTAAACATGGTAAACAAGTGGGTGGATCACCAGTGGTGATAACAAGAGTCCCTTGCATACAGTTTGACTGGATGCAGATGAGGGTTGCACAATGGGGTTCATGGGAGAGAAAGGGCAGGAAGAGTGAACACAAAGAGTGAGATAAGGGAAAAAGAAAGGCCAGAGAACAAACTTAGATAATGTGAGGTGTTACCGCCACTTAAACTGAACAACGCGATTGATCCAAATCGTGCTCAGTGGACAACCCAATAGACAAGTGAGGTCTAAAGGTTGTATAAAGAAGGGATCTCAAAGGCTTTGACAAGGATCCTAATGCCATGATAGAACAAGTTGTATTCCAACAACTAGGGAATAGACAACAAGATGAGGGATCTATTAGGATATAAGTGAGGTATCCAAACAGGAGAATCGACTTGGGTTCCACAGACCGGAACCAAGCCACTATATGTACTACAGAGAAGCCAAATATTATACAACAATCAGTAAGCAAGGAGTAAGCAAGAATAGTAAGCATAGGGGTTGATCAATAAGCAAGAAAAAGTTATCATCCAATAGTAAAGTGATAAGTAAGCAACAAGATAAGAATTACCAAGCAAGACAACAGGGAATGAATAGCAATAAAGGATCATACCATGAGGCCTGTTCCAATGACGCAATACCCTCAAGATGCTGATGAATCATGACATCATACAATCTAGGCTATAGTCAGCTGAATAGGGAGTTAGGTCATAGGTGATAGGCATTAGGATAATCTTTGAGTTGTATTGTCTAGGCTCTTCTAGCCCATTCCACCAACTTGCCCTTGTATGTTCCAGGTCCTGTCCAACCTGT
>QFEZ01001706.1:2806-20664 GCA_003316425.1 Russula lepida
TGGGGTAAAGCGGCTGAGGATTCAGCGACAGCCGAGCTTCGGATACTACATTGACCACTACTGAGGGATTAAATACGGGCGTTCGTTAATGGGCGGCGCTACTCTGGGTAGCACGGCGTAACCTTGAGACTGCCGATCGCCACCATCAGAATGTGAATATGTAGGACCCGACGTCGAGTCTTTCATACATACAGTCAGCAAAACACCGCGGCAGCACTGGCAAGACTACCAGGATGCCCAAACAATTTCTGCTTGTCCTTGGTGGTCATGGGAGGTATACCTGGAAGAGTAGTTTACTGTAATGTTGTTTCATCACGTGTATCCATGACTTTAAATTTTGGCATACGTGTGGTCACGCTCTCGCCAAACGCCACGTGATCTTGAGCGCGTGGCAACATCTGTGCCGCGGGTTGTAATGAAACTATGACCCTGTAAGTCGAATCTGTTGTTCAAGCTGGATATAGCAAGCCAATCTGCTTTTTTGACATTACCTACTAGCTGCTCTCGCAATCTGGTAGACCGTTCCCTAAGTTGGGGTTTTGAATAATAATATGTGCCACGTCACGGTTCGCACTAGGATCGCAGCCGCATCACATTACACATGCGTATTCGGCGAGCTCCCAGCACCAAGCTTTCTTGCAACTACTCCTAACCCTCTACTACATGCCTGATATTCCAACCACGTTGCTGCCCCTCCAGTCGCAGGAGATCAATGCGGCGACTGACGGGTCCGAATCTCACACGAGCACAAGGCGAGCGGGAACGCTGGTGAAGAGCGAAGAGTGGTGGCGTAACCATTACGTCGACATTGGAAAGCATGGATACGAGCTCCGTCCTCGATATCACCCACTTTGGGAGCCATCTTGGATCGCGTCGAAGAAGGATTTCTATAAAGTAGAGGATGGTCAAGCTACAATCGTATGTTCTCATATTTTCTTTTAAATTTTTTTTGTTCAATTAGTAGCATTAGACTAGAGCCGTAATGGACGCCATACGCGCCCAAGATGGTCTCCAAGTCATATTCAAGAGGGTACTCCCCGAAGACGGTCCTTATGAACTCTCAATTTCCCGATTATTCTCATCTGAAGAGCTCGCCAGGGACCGTCACAACCACTGCGTAACACTTTTAGATGTTATTGAACTGGAAGGCCCCGAGTTTCATAGACTAATGGTGTTCCCACTTTTGCGCCCTTTCAATCGCCCTCACTTTCAAACATTTGGCGAATTTGTTGCGTTTTTTACTCAAATATGCGAGGTGGCCAAATTCACCTATTGTGCATCATGCTGATTATAAATGGTTGGTTATGCAGGGCATCCAATTTATGCATGAGAGGAATGTAGCTCACCGGTATCAACCATTCATTTCCTTGGAGTGGGTTCTAGTCTAACAGTTTGTTGAGTGACTGCACGGCGAATAACATAATGCTCGACCCGACCGGGATGTATCCCGACAGATTCCACCCAGTCCAAATCGACCGAAAGAAGAACTTCAAGGGCAAGGCGACTGCTTATACTAGGACCCAGCGTCCCCCCCGCTACATCCTAATTGACTTCGGCCTCTCTCGCCAGTACTCCAGTCGAGATGTTGTAGACGATCCGCTACGTGGAGGCGATAAGTCAGCTCCCGAACACAGATTACCAAGGCCGTCCAACCCGTTCCATACGGACATCTATTATATCGGTAACTTAGTACGCGAGAATTTTGTGGCGGTATGAGCTTAGATCAGTTGATCCACTATTTTAACCTCACCTGTGCTTTTATAGAAATATCGGGGCTTCCAATTTATGGAAAGCCTAGTCGCTGACATGACTAGGGAGCATCCGGAGGATCGTCCTCATATAGAAGACGTGATCAGACGATTCGCTATGATACGAGAATCTTTGAGCAAGATCAAGTTGCGATCTGCTTTGACGTCGAAAAGGTTGCCCAGGATAATTTGTCTGGCCCAGGAGTCAAGACAACATGTTCGTACAATTCAGTATATCCTTTCGCGGAAACCAGCCATTCCCAATCCGTGATATAATTCCGTCAGTCTACCTGGTATCGATACGAATGGTACTGTAAAGAGCCGGATTATCTTCCTCCTTTTCCTCTTTAGCTGGAGTTATGCTTCTGTGCGTTCAAATGGTACATTTGGGTATGTAGACGTATGTGCCCCTAAACTCCGAGAGGATGATTGGGCTACGCAATGTGGTGCCTTTCCGTAGGTTACAAGCCTGCATTCAAGCTCCAAATCCCATGCCTGGTGAGCCAGGAAGTATAACATTGTGCACATGTCTTTCAGCTACTGCTGAACTGTACGCATATCGAGGAATTTTAGGGGAAGGTGATAAATAAATCAACCAAAGTGAGCGGGTAACTATGGCCAACCCGTGCCTGACGTCGTTGACTTTGTACACGCCTTCGTGAAAATGTGAAATCACGTCACAAGTCACATCGTGCCACCACCTTGTGGGTTCATGCTGGCGGGGTTGCTTGTGAATCACATTGCCAATACTTTGTCACAAGCGGCGTTCACCTGGTCTCTTGTCCAATGTTCTCCCTGATTTATAAAACGGCGTGGGACGCCCGCATGGTCCCTGTTGTCATGGGGCAAATGGTTAGATGAAATCCTCATGTGTAACGGGTTTTCTTTACCGTCCTCTGTTGTAGATGTCAGATCTGAGTTGCCTCAGTGGGTCGCAGCTCCGCAACTTGATGCCCTGATCGCTAAGACCCTTCATCGCCTCGAGATGATCGCAGTAAACGTCCTTGTAGTTCTCATAGGCAAAAGGTATTCTGATCCAGGGACCGTTACTCCACTCATCGATGCAGCACTCTATCTATTAGCATTTGAAAGGAAGGGCACTATAGGCATTAGTATTTTTCGCCGTTGACTGTCAAAAACGTCTTACCACTGCGAGCACCAGCGCGATGGCTTCGTACGGCATGGGATTAAACAAGTTGGAGAATACGACACCATCGCTCGTACGGTCATTGAACCAGACGACATTGATGGCCTGCTGGATAATGCGGTGACAATACGGTAGCTCGTTTCCTTCATCACCCTTACTAAACGCTCCATCTGTCTTCAACGCCCGTGCAAGCTCGATGTTGCGACTCAGACTCCTTGGAGCCTTGCTCGTCTCAAACCCGTAATACCTCTCCACGAGTGGTGCGATCTTCTCCTTTACGGCAGCGCGGAATTGAGGACCAACGCATGAAAGCTGCATAGATTCATTCAGCTTGACCATCGAGACGGAAAGGAGAATCAGAGCTTACTCTTTCCATGAGATTGGTAGACGGAGCAATGGTGACGATTCCAGTCTTGGCACATGCCATGATCCACACAGACGATGCCCAGCTCGACTCCTGTTCGGGAGTTGGAAATGCATCCTTGTAGCCGAAAAAGGATCGATAGATGGTCTCTGTTGCGCTGGCGACACGTTCTTCTTGCTCGTCCCGTGTCTCTTGGGTGGCCACGAAATCTCTGGCTCGGTCAGAAGTCGTCTATCCTCATCAGTTAGTCCAAGTCTAACTTCGTGGCGAGAATGAGGACCTTAAAGATTCTGAGTGTTTCTTGAGCGTATTTCCGGTACGCTCGCGCGTGAGACAACCTTGACAAACCGCGCTTCAAGTCTAATCCTGCTCTCATCTCTGTTGCCCTAGATACACAAGTGTGAATGATAGGCATATACTATGAAACGAGCGCCATAGGCCAACATTGTGAGTCGGTTCTGGACCATAGATAGATCACCACGCGGGATGACAGCTTTCCATTCATCTCGAATGGCTCGAGCATCGTCAAGATACTCGTCGCCCCTCTTTGCCTGCTCCGATGGAAGGTACAAGGTCATAGTTATAGACGTTCTGCTCCTGAATTGCGGTATGTGCCGTCGACAGTACTTTGCCGGACTCGAGGACGGAAACTGGTAGGCAGGATGAGAGGTGGCGGGGTGAGGTGGGGCGTTGCAGCGAGGTGGGGCCTTTGAAGACGTGAGATATAGTAGGGATGGGGTGGCGAATTGCTCGTGTTGGAGGGCACATTCCTTGACAATATGGATCTCTCGATGGCTGGTTCTACGGAGGAAAGATTTGGGCATTACGACGTTACAAACGATCTTAACTACCCGGGGTTGGGATGAAGCTTGCAGATCTACTGCTCCGAGATCACACGAGACACGTTGCAACGGCGCGTTCAAGTTATGAATGAAGACCATCCAGCCTCCGCGCCGCGCCGTGTGTATACTTGCGTTGCTCCATCGCTACTGCAACGGTATCCGCATAGCCCGCACCGGACTGGATTACTGTCCAAGGAGTTTCACCATTTGGGTTAAGGGACGCAAAGACGAAAGACCCTAAGATTGTAATGCTGAGTCAAGATTCAGGAATAGTTACAGCCGCCTAGAATACCTAGACTCAGCCAAGACCAAGAATCGGAACAGGCAAATTTGGTTTTTGGGATGCCGAAGACTTCATGAAAACTACAGTAAAGCGAGTCGGTTACCGCAAGTGGCTGTAAACGGATGAGTTGCATTTCAAGCCTTTGTAGCCAATCGGAAGCCTTCCGAGCAGGACTGTCGTGCCTTATAATATAGAGGATTGCGAGAAAAATAATTATATGTTATAATCGTCGCAAAAATAATCTTGACGCGGCTCACATTGCGACTTTCACTGACGCTCCTCCAACCAGCCCAACACCATCCTGCGAATCTGTATCGTTGGGGATGTCACTGTCTGGCTTTAAGGATTTCTTTATGGCAACGATCTCTGGAGCAGCGCTTGCGAGTTGCGACGCGTGATTTAGTACCTCTCTTGACGGACCTTATCCTCATGTTTTCCTTGCGGCCACTCTACCACAACCTCCCATCACCCATATTGTGTCTGTCGAGCTCAAATTGAATGCCTGGAATAGGAGCAACTGGAATCCATGAACATAGGGAAATTGGCACACTCTTCGACAGCGAGCTATGGTGGAGGGATCAATACCGAGCGATCGAGAGCCAAGGGTACATACTTCGATCCAGGTATCATCCTAATTGGCGTCCCTCTTGGAAACGGTCTGGCAAAGACTTCTTTACTGCAGAGGATGGTCAACCTACGCTAGTGAGTGTCGTCTGTCTGATATTCACCATATTTACGCTTCCTTAGTTGCCTACCGCGATGGACGCCACTCGCGCGTGGGACGGGAGACAAGTCATGCTCAAGAAGGTTCCTGCGGGAAATGAACTAGAAATCAACCAATTTCTTTCTTCTCCAGGACTCATTCCTGAATCCAAAAATCATTGCATCCAATTGATTGACATTCTTGAACTGCCCGATGAACCTGAACAGAAATTGATAGTCATGCCCTTCTTGCGACCGTTCGACAACCCTCGTTTCCAGACGTTTGGCGAGTTTGTGTCATTCTTTTCACAAATATGCGATGTGAGACTTGGAGCATCATCCGCCTGGAAGCATAGAGTCGTAGACATACCTAACTATCCTTCTCACAGGGCCTCCTGTTCATGCACGAACGAAATATTGCTCACCGGTGCGCCAGAGTGTTTCTGTTAGAGAAATGTTCTCAAGAACTCTCCTCTCAGGGACTGTACAGCTAATAACATTATGCTCGATCCGTCTGGAATGTACCCTAAAGGATTTCATCCCATCCAAATCAATCGAAGAAGAGACTTCAAGGGAAGGGCTAAGAGGTTCACGCGAACGTTGCAACCCACGCGATACTATTTGATCGACTTTGGACTATCCCGTCGATACAGCTCACGAAACACATTGGACGAACCAATACGTGGGGGTGATAAATCTGCACCTGAACATCGGCTCGGGAGGCTGTGCAATCCGTTTCACACAGATATCTATTATCTCGGAAATTTAATTCGTGA
Source organism: Russula lepida (assembly GCA_003316425.1). Taxonomy (NCBI): domain Eukaryota; kingdom Fungi; phylum Basidiomycota; class Agaricomycetes; order Russulales; family Russulaceae; genus Russula; species Russula lepida. The sequence continues at coordinate 8,669 of QFEZ01001706.1, forward strand.
GCGGTTTCTGAAAGTGGGCGGGACATTTAAATTTTGGTTGGATATACAGCTTATGCGATCTATCAGGTGCACAATGGCTTCGACTTTATGGTCGGACTGGTTAATGCAATGACGGTCGAGGACCCTGCAGAACGTCCCACAATCGAGAATGTTATCTCGAGGTTTTCTTACATTCGCGACTCACTAAGTGAATTCAAGCTACGCTCCCTCATCACGTTTAAAAAGGACCCTAGTCTGGTCACTACATATCGATATGCGCGTCAGGTGGTTCGCACAGTCGAGTATTTTATTTTACAGAAAGCTGCTATCCCATATGCCTAACTATATGTTGCTTAGTCTACTTTACAGTACAGTATGGCTACATGGTACATGACGTTTGATCAAACCCATGCCGTTACCACGTGTAGACCTGTCCTCGCGTTTACATGTGTCAATAACATATCCTGTTTATGGGGGGTGGTGAAGATGATGAACCACCACTAAAAGCGAGTTGAAGAACTATTGATAATACCAATGGGGACGACGGCACTGGCACTGACATAGTACAACCCACAACAGAACGACAGATTCGGGGGTGATGGCGACAAAGACGGCGATACTATATCAAATTGCATTGTGTGCCTTTTGATCGGCGTGATTAACATGAACAAGTCCCCATCAGAAAGACAAATGTTTGGAGTCCAGGAGTCCTACCCTATCACGATGATGCCCGTCTAAATAGGGTACGAAGCCGTATGGAGTGCCTCATGTATGCCTCATGTAATAGGAAGACTCGGACTCCGCCTGGCTTGAGGTCGGTAATTTAAGGAATTTTGATTTATGTACATTATATTTTAATTATTTATTAGCTAATCAAGGTTATTCTACTTAAAAGATTTGGAAAGTCTTGGATATCCGCCCTTTCTAATTCTCCGAGGGCCAAGTCGATTACAGCGTCAGAAATTCCAGCATATATATCGCACTTGGGTACAGTATGGAGTGCAAATTTTAAGTGCAAGAATCTTAAGTTTCACACAGGCGCCGATGGGAGTTCAGAGAGGGGAGCGCTGCGCTTTTCCTCCTGGTCCTTAGGTCCTTTACTTGGATACCCTCTTCTGTTCTGAGAGCGCGTTATCATATATGTGATTGTGGGACATTAGTGCCTGTCTGGGAACGGTATCCCAACATGAAGTCGCTACTTGTGTCAAGTTGCGCTAGTATCCTTGTTTGTGACTTGACTCCCAACAGCATTGGACTCTTGCACCCATGCCGTACCGTGACACTTGGCCCTATACCCACATAGTACACTAGTACCCACGGAGTGCCAGTTCTTCAGAGCTGAAATAGAAGACAGAATGATACACTAGGGTACAATAATCCTATGAGACGAATCCTCTACACATTCAAATCTCCGAGTCATGAGGCATATGCAGGCTATCTGAAGTGTCAAGGAACTACAACCGCCAGAGCGATCTCACGGTCTATAGTATATGCCCCTGACGCTGACAAAGGTTCGGGCGGGCAAGTAGAGTTTCCAAAAATAGCTAATACAGACCGAAGATAAGTTGCTGGACAGGAAAGTGAGTCAGTAACCCGTTGAGCGTTAAGTCATGTGACAAACCTCTATCGTTTTATGTGTCTCTTGGGCCCTCTCAAGGTATTCTTGTGCCTGTTTGTAGCGACCAAATGTGTCCTTATCCTCCAGACCCACCTGACAATCACCCGTGCTTTCAAATGTGGTGGTAAGGTTCAAAGACAGCCGCGGCGAAGAACACAAGTGTCACTTACATTGTCAACAACCCTTCTGCCATCCGACGTTCCTCCAAACCTATGGAACTGTCGTGCTCTTCTAGCAGTCGCATGGCATCCTTTAAGAGCCTGTCTGCCTTCCACACTCGTTCCGATGTAAGTTGAATGTGCATGCTCGGCAACTCCAGTTTTCGTGATGTGGGAGGGAACGTTAAGCTAGATGGTTTCCTTGAAAGCCTACACTTAAATATTGTATTAGAGATAATGGCAGTGTACTCGAAACTATGATGTGTCCACTACAAAAGGTAGTCATTGCAAGGAAACTTGGAGACGCTTGCGGAGCTTACCGATGTAGTATACCAATTTCCAGTGCTACTGTGCCACCATCACCGTCTTCGTGCTTGGCATCCTCATGGCTACCACGTTCCAGAATATCACAGTTGTCGTTTGGCACAGCACAAAGCCAAAGAGTAATCGCTGGGCAACGCATACCGAGACAATAGTCACTCCGACCTGAATGCTAAAGTGGGACGTTGTGTCAATGAGGGACACCACCCGCACCTTAGTGCTCCCTTTCATAGAATGCTATGTTGGTCTTTCCCCCGATCCAGAAACGGTACGTGTGTAATATACAGTAGCCACGAATGTTCCCATAGTCCCACGATCCAAGTGAGACATTACTGTGATGTGTTCAGCATCCATGGACAAGTTTCAGTATTTATGACGTATCCTAATCACAGTAGTCACGTAGACAACTACGGGGGGTCAAGCACAGTGACAGACTATGTGCGGACTTGCCAGTCAACTTAGTGCGTGGGTCCTGAGCTAGGCAGCGTCTACAAAGTGGACAAACAAACTCTAACAGCCAAGACTTACGGGAGAGCCAGAAATGCAGGTCAGCTCCGGTACGTGGGTCCAGCGCGTAAACAGATGTGAAATCACAAACAATGATCCTAGGGGTGGTGCTCAAACAGAGGGGCGCTTGACGTAAGGCTTCCAGTTCCCCATTTAGTAATGATATGATGAGTAATTCCAACTCCACCCAGTATGGTTGCGCACAAGAAGTTGTAATCAGGACAAGGTCGATAGTGAGGTCAAGGAACCCTGGGAAGGCAAGACAAAGAAAGGGCAAAGCCTACAGCATAGGTTCAGCAAGGAAAGTCAGCAAATCGTGGAAGGACCGTGATTACCCCAGCAACGGTGATGATAATTGATAAGGCAGCCAGTAGATTGATGCGACCCTCGAAGCATTATTCCCCACTATTGAAGGGAAAAATAGCAAATAAGATCGTACCCCATATCACGTCACTAAAATGGACTGGAGAGGATAGTGTAAACCCGGAGATTGGTTGGGAAAAGTAGAATGGCTCATGCTCAGATTCCAACAGTTAACTCGAAGCCGCGTGAAGGGAGTCACCGGAGCAGGAGGGAGTACACTTTCCAACTACGAGTCATCAGACTACGAGTGTCGCACTCGAGATGAGCAAATAATAGTCCGAAGATCGAACAGGTCTGAGCCTAAGGACGTACAGTCAAGGCAGCGGGTTCGTGTGAATGTGTGCACGTGTGTGTGTGCATGTGCGTTTATTTGTATATATGTGTATATGTATTGCTGGGCTAACCGCCCGAACCATCGATTAATTGATTCAAACCTCATAAGAGGTTTTACAAGCAAAACATACAGTAAGTATCTGTGAAAACTCGCGTCATTGCATACCGGCGCCCTCATAACCGTATGGCACATAATTCCTTAGTCCATCGGCACTCGCATGGCTCCTGCATGGGATAAGAGCATTTCTAATCTTGGGCATGATTATTAACAATACAGGCCTAAGATAAGTTGCTACGGGAGTGAACTCAGTGTCCCATCGTGTACGAATTATGCAGCGTCTACGAACCATGATTTTTTGGTGAGTTTCCTTGGCCTTTTTGAGATACTCCTGTGCCTGCTTGTAGCGGCCTTGCATGTCCTTGCCATCCATACCAGCTTTAATGTCTCTTGAGCTTACGAAGAAGACGCAGTGGTCAAAATCAACGACCCATTGCGAAAGATGAAGGGCCCTCACATCTGCAGCCACCCCTCTGCCATCTCATAGTTCCTCGGGCCTAAGATGGCTCGGGATCCTGCCATCTTCAGGCTAGCTTCGTGTAGGAGAGCATCTGCCTCGTTTACTCGTTCTGCTACAGGAAGATTGGCCATGGCAAATTGGTTCTCTTGGGGCCGTATGAGAGGCGGTGTTATTGAACGGCTCTCTGGGAATGCTCTGTTAAATACTGAAGTAAGGACATTGGCATTGGCACCTGGAGTTGTCACAATGGTCGAGCACTGTAGGGGCGCTTGGAGGCATCGGGTACTCCACGTATCCTGTCGGTCTTCGGCACTACAAGTTGGTGTGCCACTTGGCACTGGTAATGGTGCCAGTGGCACCTACATCACCAGTTAGCCGACCTCGTGCTCGGCAAGTTCCTTCAAACACGCTTCCCGTTGTAGGGATTAGCAATAGCCCCTTTCAGGTCTCTCCGACGCTCTGAATCAATGTCATGGCCTTGAACAGGCCGTAACTCTTGAGTGCCAGGTAGCCGTCAGCTTGCAACGCTCATTCCAACCAAAGTGAGATACAAGTCACAATTTCGGGGCAGTTCCAAATGGCCGCGGCTACGAGACTGGAGGGGCACACAATACACTCGCGCCATACGGATGGGTACATCTTAATGGAGTTCTTCCATTCCATTCAGATCCCTGTTGTACAGTGTGTCGCTTGTACAAGACAAACGCCGAGATCCCCTACAGTACACTGGTGAACAGAGCACACGAGGGTTGTAGGGATGAACATCTTTATTACGTACCTTACAGCAGAATCCAAAAATTGCGCGCCTCATTTCAACTGTACTGTGCTCTAACAATATCACTGCGGGTATTTTACAATGCAAATCAATTCAGTCGGCTAAATACTGCAATCTGATTGGTCGAGAGCAACTGAATCGGATTATATTGTAAATGCCCAGGGAGATCTGTTGATCCGCGACGAGAATTGTAGATGACCACCGTAGGCACTTAACACAGGGCCGGTCACTTGCGTGAGCGGTCCCTGTATGCTGGTGTTTGTGGATCAAAATCAAAATTTAGCGGACGAATACTGTTTACAGACCTCATTCACAAAACAAATATAACAGTCAAGGCGCGGGAGAATTGGGAGTATGGCACCATCTTGCAGAGTCTAAATTTTGAAACATGTGCAAGATGAAACGACACGAAGCGACTGTAAGGAGGGCACCCGATCAAGAGGCGCGGAGAAAATTGATGATAGAAATGATCGGCCCAAAATCGAGAGGTAGGGCGCGGTGTATTGTGTGTAGGCCCCGCGAAGAGGGCGACAAGGATGATGACATTGGACGCCTGTGATTAGGAGAACAGGTTGTGATACAATAAAAGAAAGCGCAAAGATGTTGAGATCGGACACCCTTGAATAGTGATTCAAAGAGACCGGAGATGACAAGCGATCATATGGCTTGAGGATGATCAGAATCCGAAGAACCAAAGTGGCGCAGTTGTAGTAATCGGGGCCTTATATCACCGCCGATTAGAAACATGACTCGATCGGTGAGTCCATGCCATGCTCGGCAAGCGGGAGCAAAGACTTATGACACGACGTTGGGGGAGGTAAGAAATACGCTTCACGTTCCGAATATCGGATCGGGAGAAGCTACGAGGGGGAGAAGAGACAATGATGGGAAAGGAGTAGGTTTTCGGAGAAGGGTACAAGGGGGAACTTACCTCGACCTCCACTCGTCTAACCATACAGATGCCACTCGGATGGGACAAAGGACGTTTGTAACGTTGATCCTTCGTCAAGAAAACAGCAGAAAAAATTGTGAATAAAGTCCGCTCGTCCCATGCCTTGGGGATATGATGTAGAAACGTTGCCTTTTGCTAACATCAACGAAGTCTGGTGGAGCAATACAGGGCTGAGACAATGGGAAGCTGGTCAGCGGCACGATTACTACGCACCCCGTGTAACCTCTCGGGATCTTCTTGACGTGATCCACGAGTTCGGTTTCTCTGGAGTTGATGGTGATAATGATACGTATGGTTGGCGGGGTAGTGCCGTGGTAACTAGCACTGACACTGGCAGTCAGGTTCAATGTTTGACAGGTGACAGGTGTGAGGAGATCGCCTGGGAAAAACTACCCTTTTCGGTCGTGACTAACTGAACGCACTGGCAAAGACTCTGATCAGAACAACGATGTCGGTCTCCTTGGGATACAATCTGACTCGGAATTATTTTACTATTTCATCACAACGTGGCCTGGTACTACTATCCTCTGGCACCGGGTTGATGTTGGGATTAACCCAACCGAACTACGCCCTAACAATCACCGCTGAGTCATCATGTAATCCTCCACTACCGAATTCCAAAATTTTCGGTTGCTTTTTCTACGGCATCCTGTGACTCAATATATCAGCGTCTCACTGAGGTAGGTGGCATTGAGATGGCAACCTTGACTTTGTCTAGCGCTTCCTGAGCATGCTCGACATATAGTTTCGCTTGCCGAGTCCGGGCTGGCCATAGCTTCTTTTCTACACCGCGTCTGTAATCCATCGCCCTACCAAGAGAAGGTCATCTTTAGACTCTGTTACGAATTGACTCAAAGGGAGAAGGGATTCACCAGAGCATTCGATCCCTCGCCAAAGTACGATCACCACTTCTCATCATGGACTGTTGATCTCTGAAGAGGACCTCCGCGTCTTGCATTAGCCTAACTAGACGCTTAGGTTTCAGGGCGGAGCACATATTCTTGGGTACCGAGAGTGGGGGAGTGAAAATTTTCGTGGTGAGTGACTAACGTGCTGCACACGGGTAGCTATATAGCGGTGTTGAGTCTGGCACCATACGTCCTTGATATCGGACTATTGTAGGACTGCAATTGTTGAGGCCGAATCACATCCAGCACCTAGGCAAAGGGGTGATGCCAGTGCCTACTGGCACCAGAGGGCAACATTCCGAGAGGGTCAGTACCAGTGCAGCCACCTCAGAATCGCGTGAGTGCCTATATTACACGCTTTTCCACCACGTTTCGGACTCGGATTCACGGGCAAATTAACTGCGTGAACAAATGGGCGCGCGTCTGATCGCTAATCGAGATTGGTTTCTCGGCACTTGAGCCTCATGTCTGTATGCTCTCTTCGAACAGCCTCGCATAATGTTGACGATCGCCGCAAAAAGTTTCTCAACGGCTATTAGTACTATGTTTTCAGTACGCAGCGAAGTGCACAGCATACCTTTTTTTTTTTTTTTTTTTTTTTTTTTTTTTTTTTTTTTTTTTTTTTGGAAAGCGTTATATTTAGCAGTTATCTAATTAACTACTAAATATGTGCTAAGGAGTGAGTGAAGTTATATCAGCCCTGCTTAGTGCGCTATAGCCAGACCAGGGCTGGCCTGGTCCAGTTGGGAGGAAAATGCATTTATGCACACCCCTGGTATTGGGGTAGTGTGGGACTCAGCTGTGACTCTCTTCCCATAATGGGTACTCACAGTGCTACCCACTAAAAACCTCTCTGTGTTCCAGCCAATTTCTATGTGGTATGCTGGCTTTCTTTAGTGTCTTTTTCATGTCATGTCGAGTTGGGTTCTTGGTTTAGTTTAGGTTGCAGTTATTCAGTCTGTTATCACCACAGTTTATTGTTAATTAGTCATGTCCACCTGGCTTGAATTTCCTGGTTGGCATGTCCCTCCTTGGTTGACCCTAGTGACGGAAATGGATGGGCTGAGCAGTGCCTCGGAAGTCCAAGACATGAGTTGAGTAATGGAGTAGGTGGCCCAGTCAGTATGCAATGTGAGCACAAGCAAGATAGGGAGTTCCGATGCAAAGCACATGGGGAGAATTCAAGAACAAGGAGCTGGATGATATTACACTGAGCGCACACTGTGCTATTTATCTAGTTACAAGCCTGCCTGTACTAATATAATGTGCCAGCGATAACAAGTGATTGAAGGTCTGAAATGAGGTAATGTAATGGGTAAAGTAATGAGCATTGTATGTAACAGGCCATGTGCCTGTGATAAGGCACAATTGCATTGTGGCTGTTGCATTTGCTATGACGAATGGTCAGCTGCTTGCCAGAGTGAATATAATGTCATATAGTATCAAATAATGAGTGGAGTCGGTAGAAAACTAAAAGGGACATGAAACGCGAAGGGAAATGAGTCGGAGAGTAGGTAAATGGTAAGTGTCTATCATGGGGACAAGATGGTATCGTAAGTGAGCACAAAGCCCACTAGGGGTGGAAAAAATTGGGTGGAAACACATAAGTGAATCCAAGGAATTGAGGGCACATCTGTGTCCGCAGGTTCTGCCAAGCAGCGTCCTTGCATTGGATGTTCACTACTCCCCCTCAAATGCGACTTAGCCCGACAGTGCAGGCATGAGTTGTGACCTTCCATTTTGGCAAGGATTTTGTCAAAGTGTCTGCCACCATGTTGTCAGTTGGGCAGTAGATAAGGGAAATGGTACCATCATTGATGGTTTGTCTGATAAAATGATAGCATATGTTGATATGCTTTGTTTGTGCATGGTAATTGTCATTGTGTGCGAGCTTAATCGCAGCCTGGTTGTCGCAGTAGAGGGTGGTTGGCAAGGCAGGGATAGGGAATAGCTCGGACATGAGCCTTTGAAGCCAAATTGCCTCCTTTGCTGTGTGTGTTGCTGCGATGTATTCTGCTTCTGCAGTTGAAAGTGTGACGATTTCCTGCTTCCTGGAGTACCAGGACACTGCACCACCATCAATCAAGAAGGCATATCCTGAGATTGCATGGCGATGCTCCTCTGATGCTCCATCGGCGTCAGTGTAACCTATGAGGTCATGGCGTTTGCTGCCATAGGTCAAAGCGAGGTCCTTTGTCCCTGCCAGGTATCTGAAGACCCTCTTGACCGCTTCCCAGTGGAATTGGCCTGGATTGTCAAGGAATCTTGATAGTGTCGATACTGCATGGCTAATGTCAGGACGTGTGGCCACTGATGCATACATGAGGCTCCCAATTGCTTCGCAATAGGGGACTTTGGCCATCTTGCTAGCCTCAGTTGCATCAGATGGGCAGTCTGCCTTCGAGTACATTGCTCCGGGTACCATGGGTGATCCAAATGCTTTGGCATTGGTCAGATTGAAGTGGGAGATGATAGAGTCGATGTATGAGGACTGTGAGAGTGAGATTGTACGCACTGATCTGTTGCACTCAATCTTGACACCTAGAAGCCAATGGACTGGCCCCAAGTCGGTGAGGGTGTACTGATCATTGATCTTCTGCTTGTACTCGGAGATTTGGGAGGCTGAACTGCCTGTGAGGATGCAATCGTCGACATGGACAGCTAGGATCAGTATCTGCCGATTGATCTTCGCATAGAAGACACCTGGGTTGGCAGTGCTAATGCCGAAGCCAAGATTAATGAGTGCAATCAATAGCGCCTCATACCACTTGTGCCCCGCTTGCTTCAGTCCATAGAGCGATTTGTGCAGGCATTTGACTGAGTTCTCCCCCTGACTTTCGTACCCAGGGGGCTCCTTCATGTATATTTCTTTGTCTTCTGAGAGTGTGCCATTGAGATATGCCCCATTGAAGTCGAAGGACTCTATCTCCCAATCATGGCATGCTGCCATGGCCAAGATTGTTCTGAAACTTGTCAGCTTGGCCACTGGCAAGTATGTGTCATAGTAGTCAATCCCATATATCTGTGTGAAGCCTCTTGCAACAAGGCAAGCCTTGTACTTGTCAATTGAGCCATCCGCCTTCCTCTTGATCCTGTAGACCCATTTTGAACTGACTATGTTCTTGTTGGGCAGACGCATGACTGTTTCCCAAGTGCTGGCTTCCTCAAGTGTCTGGATCTCCTTGTCCATGGCCACTTTCCAGAGTGGCCAGTTGGACCTAGCCCGTGCTTCAGCAATAGATCTTGGGTCTGTGACTTGGTCTTGGATCGCTGTGCCGATCAGTGCATCATGCTGCAAGTGGAATATGAGTTCCTCTTCATTGTCAGCAAGGAGAGGCTCTAGGTCAAGATCACTGGCCAGTAGTGCCTGATCCCTGGCCTTCTGAGTAGGCTTGGCCACCTGGGCTGATCGGCAGATGCTCTGGGCTTGCTTCTTGCTCATGCTAGCAGGGATTTTGATGGTGAGTCTCCCTGGCACATTGAGCTGGTCTTCGACCTCCTCCTCCTCTTCATCTTCCTCTTCTGGCATCTCCTCTTCTCCACTGGATGTGGCTGGTGGTGGCAATGGAACTGAGGCTGGATCTGGGCTTGCACTTGGCATCTGAGTGATTACTGGGGCTGGCTGTGCTGCTGGCTTGGGTGATGGATCTATGAGGAGAGGGGAGTGAACTGTGATGCGATCTGAGGTGAATCGCACATTGCATTCCACTGAGACATGGCCCCTGTCCTTCCAATATATCCTGTGGGCATGAGTGCTCTCTGCATCGAAGCCTACCCATCGTCCCTCAGTGGCACGCCCATCCAGCTTCGATCCTGAGCCTTGGTGGACCCAGACATGCCACCCCCATTCAGGGACTAAGCTGAGATCTGGTTTTGTGCCATACAATTGCTGGTGCAGTGTGATCTTGCCAAGGGGCTTTGTAGTTACCCTGTTCTTGATCCAGATAATAAAGTGTGCCGCTTCCCCCCAGAGGGATTTGGGCAGATTGGCATGGTGGAGTACAGCATGTACATGCTCAACCAGTCTTCGATTGAGGGACTCTGCCACTCCATTGTGCTGAGGCATATCATGAGTGGTAAGTCACCTCTCAGTCCCCTGAGACTTTAAGAACTGGGTGAAAGCGTCTCCTGTGTACTCCCCTCTGCGATCTGACCTCAGGCGCTTGATGTGCACTCCATGCTGGGTCTCTGCCCATGCTGCAAAGCTCTTGTATGCTTCCAGTGTCTTGTCTTTGCTCTTGAGTAGTACAAGTCTTGTGTACCTCGTATGATCGTCTGTGAATGTCACATAGTACCTGCATCCTCCCAAACTTGGGATTGGAGCTGGCCCCCATAAATCTGAGTGGATCTCATCTCCAAATGCTTGAGCATGAGGTGCTTCAGCCTTCTTCTGGATCATCTTGTGGGTGGACTTCGCAAACTCACATGAGTTGCAGTCAATCTGGGCATTCTTTATTAGCTGCAGCCCTGTTACTGCCTCGGAGTGGACCAGCTCTCGGATTGCATCTGCAGAGATGTGTCCAAGTCTGCGATGGGCTGTAATGAGGTCGATCTGCTCTTGAGCTGCCGCAGCTGTAGCAACCAGGTGATCTACCCTATAGAGCCCATTTGCACTCTTGGGGATCCTGCCTACGATCTCGCCTTGGGTGTCCTTGATTTTGCATGTCTTGCCTTCAAATAGTACTTTGTACCCTGCATCAGCGATTTTGCTAACTGATATGACTGTAAGACCAATGTCTGGGGTGTACAGAGTGTCTTTGAGCGTGATTGGTGTGCTTGATCGTCCATTTGGGACGTTTATTTTGTAGCTGCCAATTGCAGTGGCATAGAACTTCCAATTGTTGGCCACTGTGATTGGCCTAGGAGGAATGGAACACAGATTGCTGAATCTGTGGCGAAAGGGGGACATATGCTGTGATGTGCCAGAATCGTATATTTCTGCCTCAGAGGTCAGGTCAGTAGTTGAGGCACTGAGAGATAAGGCCGATCCATCAAGGGATTGCTCCTCCTCAAGGGAGGGATCATCTGCGGCGACAATTACTGCCCAGGACTCATCTGAGGATGAGTCTGCTTGCGCTGCATTTGCAGTGTCCTTCCCCTTGCCCTTGTTCTTGTCCTTGCCATCGGACTTGGGCTTGTTCTTGTCTTCAGTGCTGCAATCTTTGGATCTCTTGGGCCCTTGCCCTTCCTTGTCGCCACCTTTGGCCCAGCACTCTGCTTTGATGTGGCCCTTCTTTTTGCAATTGAAACATTCAATGTCTTTGTTCTTGGCCTTCTTCTTGGCCTCAGCACTGAACGCTTCCTCTTGGGACTTGTTCTCTTTGCGCAAAACACGTTTCTCATACTCCCTTGTGGCAGACCTGATAACTGCTTCTGGAGTTATGTCTTTGTCATTGACATCGCAGGAGGATGTTAAGGCATCGATGGGGCTGTTGTAGCAGGAAGGGAGGGAGCCTATCAACACTGCAACATACTCGTCATCTCCAACAGATCTGCCAAGGGCAGTGAGTTTATCACGCAGATTGGCCATCTTGCTGAAGTGTGCCCGGATGTCATCATCTTCT
>QFEZ01001707.1:0-50486 GCA_003316425.1 Russula lepida
TACACAAGTAATGCTCAAGATCTGCTTTCAGGTGAGTACTTTGTGATCTAGAACCCATCTCGACACTTACCTTGTTCTCAATCCCAAATTCCTCTAGAACTTTCACAAATGCAATCGCCAGGTTGAGTCCAGAGTGAGACTACATAATAACAAGGATGTTAGCAATCAAACCGTCGAATTTTAGGTGTGTAAGTACTTTTGTGAGTTCAATGACATCCAGGACAATGCATAGTGGCTGCCCCTTCTGTTCCAGGTGAACTGTAAGGGTGATAAATGCCCTGTGATTGGGGGATGTCCATGTGTCCGTTGCAAAGTTCAGTTCGCCATTATACTCCTTAACCCTGGTAAGTCCTCTATCAAGCTCAGGATTCACAACTTTCACTTACTTGTAGCATCCTAGCAATCCTCTGGCATGTGCATGCAAACACCATTCGAACATCACAGGCTACTGTTGAAGGTGATGGTATGTAATACCCTGGCCACCCTGTTTTCATCAGCGATTGAAAGCCATGGTCACTCATAATTTCAAAGGGCTGGGTGCTTTTGGAAACCCAACGAACAATCTCAGCTCTGTTAGCAGTGTGTTAGTGCACCTTTTATTTGTTGTTATTGTGAGGGGTAGCCAACTTTGCTTCGGTTTTGGTGTGCTGTCAGTGCAAGTAAGTAACTTTGGACTTTTTAACTCTATCAAAGACAGCTGTAATTGATCCATCTTTCATCACTAGGTTGATGACAGAGGCATGGGCCTCCGACACGTTCTTTGTCTGGTCGGCCGCTGCAACCGTTTCTGCTCCCCAGCAGTGCTTTGTGTGCTTTTGTAAATTGCTTGTTGAGTTGGAGTCTTTTTTGTCTAAGTAGCAGTGAATACTCTTTTTGCAACCTTTTGTGGCACAGGCAAATTCATGGAATCGTCGCCTATTATCATGGTCAATGCTTGGTGTAGGTCAGAAGAAGGCATAAATAGGTGCATTCCAATCTCTTTTCAAACACTCTGATGGAAGTTAAATGAGTAGAACGTTTTAGGGTATAATTGGCAAAATACCTAGCTCGGCGTTGGCATCTTTGTCACTGGAATCACTGCTAATGTGAACAACTGATGACTCGTTCATGTCAACATTGCTGGCAGTTTGACTGGGTGTTTCAGGCACTGTTGACGTGATGGAAATGGTGTCCCTGTTGGTAGGTCGAATTTGCTTCTTTTTCTTTGGTGAGTTGACCTTTGATGCCTTCCATTTCAGGGCTGTTTGACCATTGGATTTGCGTGACACTGACATGTTTCACCAGAGTGTTGGTAGCTGTTTTCCATTTGTGTACACATTAGTTCAACTGTACAGTTTGTACATGTAGGGCTAGGTACTATATGTAGAATAGTGACAATGGGTCAATGTGGGTCAGCATGGCATGGGTAGGTGTGGGTCAGCACAGCACAGGTAGGTGTGGGTCAGCATGGGTACACAGGTCACACAAATTGGACCCATACCCATACCCATGCCTACCCATGCTTGTGACCCACATGGGTTACAAAACCCATGCAGATCCCTAGCCGGATGCACATATACCAACATCCCATGACAAGGTGGGATTGATAAGGGTGATCGTAGTCAAGGTACTTATATTTTCTTACTCTAAGAAGAGAAGCATTATTGACCCCTAATGGGGCTGATCAGGAATGCTCATCAGGCAAGCGAAAGGAAATGTGGAGAACTATCCAGTTGAAGGCTAACAACAGGCGTCCGCTTCAACTTGTACTTGATATGAAAGCGCGCTGGTCTTCAACATACTTAATGCTTGATTGTGCCAAAAGGAAAAAAGGTGTGTGTAACAAATTCTATCAAAGAGCTTTGTTCATTCTTTGTTTATGCAGTGTGTGGATGCTTTTGTTGACAAGCTTCAATGGGAAGAACACAACTCTGCAAAGTGTGATAAGATACATGAACTGAAGCTAACAAGCGAGGAATGGGCACAGCCTGTGAACTGTGCAGGTAACCCCCGGGTACTTTGGATGTACCCAGACCTGTACCCACTGAAAACCCGTACCCACTTGGGGGGTACGGGTTTTCCACAGGTATGTGTGGCTTGACCCTGGGTTTACCCATACCCATACTTGCTTGGAGGGTATGGGTTCTTGGCAGGTATGGATAGACCCCTGGGTTTACCCATACCCGTACTTGGACCCATACCCATACTTGCTTGGAGGGTATGGGTTCTCAGCAGGTATGGATAGACCCCTGGGCTTACCCATACCCGTATCCTCCAATTAGTATGGGTTTTCAGCGGGTTTGGATGGACCCTGGGTTTACCCATACCCGTACCCGCAAACACGACCCACAAAAGATGCAATGCAATGGATTATGCTGTAGTCTTATATATACATGTGTGTTGCCTGTCAACTATGTCTAAGTTGTGTATCATAATGGTGAGTCTTGGTGTCGGCAAGTGTTGACTTTGTTGTAAGTTGATGGCCGGAAAGGGGTTGAAGGTGACTGTGATACGAATACGGCGTGTGCGGAAGATAAGTGACTGGAATGTGGTTGAAGAAGGTGGCTATGAAAGAGCCGATGGGTGCAACATTTGAAAGCCGAGGTTATGTGGAGGAAAGAGGATGATGCACATCATGCACCGAAGGCAAAGAGGACGATGAGGACCAACTGAGGAAGAGCACACAGGGAGAAGAGAAGTCAATAGTTGATTCGGGCTAAACTACAATGTTTAAATACATGTAGCTACAATAGAAGTCTTTTACACATTATAGGAGGTAGGAATAAGGATAAGGCGACGTGTTGGAAGTGGAATGGACGAGCAAATAAGTAAGACAAAGATATGACGCATTTTGTAAAGAAGTGGAGCTGGAAATGGCTTGAGAACGCAATTGAAGTGTACATCCGAAATGGCACATTGGACTGGAGTGATTGCAATGGATAGGTAGGAAAAGTGAAGAGATTCGGAGAAGACTTGAAGCATTGAGGAATGGACCGGTGGAGGGCCGTGGTTGGGACGCAAGTTGTCTTGCAGTATCATGGGCTGGGCTTGAAGGTCATTCTTGTTGTCGATCGTGAGGCAGGGATGCGAGAGTTCTCAAAGATTGAAGATGGGACCGATGATCCATCTGTTGTGCCAGGTGATACTGTGAGATTTGATGAGGCAACAGAGTGAGCATAAGAGAAAATGGGAGGTGCGTTGTGATGCATGATGCATGATGGACTGAGCTGGCAGATTCTCCGGGTTGGAACTGATGACAGTACTCTTGAACTTCAAGCTCAACTAGATGATCTAGTGCAAGCCAAGTGACCTCGATCCCATTTATATTATCGACGACGCAGTGAACAAGTTACGGTGTACACAATGATAATAGAGCACCGAGCAGCGGCGAGCAGTGGTGAGCACCGAGCACTACGCTCAACTTCTGCATGCATCAACAACGAGGTGTGCTCCAGGTTGGAACCGACAACAGTTCTCTTGAACTTCAAGCTTGACTAGATCATGCAAGCCAAGTGACCTTGATCCCATTTATATTATCGATGATGCAGTGAACAAGATAGAGCACCAAGCAGCGGCAAGTGCTACACTCAACTTCTGCATGCATCGACAACAACTTATCTAAATTAAGATAGCATAGGTGTAATTGAGTCCCAACCCTCCGGAAGGTATTCCTCCTCCCCCTCAACCTCAACTTTAGATGTGACATCAAATATATCCTTGTCTTTCACCAGTCCACATACGCTCCAACTTCCCAGGCACATCAGCGCTCGGATTGACTGTGACAATAAGCAATTCCGAACATGTGAGAGCAGCACCCTCCCCTGGCTAAATACACACTCGACATCTGTTGAAGTTGCTGTGCTACAAGTCAGCAATCAAACCAGTTAAGAAGAAGAAGAAAATTACCTGGAATTGAGAGGTAGTCAAGCGCCATTTGTGAGAGATGCAGATAGGTGACCTTTCTCTCGGACCACCAGTGAAGGACATCCTTCACTTGCTCAGGATCCGTGCTAAGATAACGTGCAAGTTCATCTCGAAGGTCGGCAGCCTTAGGTGCCGCAAGCGCAGGTAGATCGTCAAACATATTCTATATTTTGTTAATCCGGGCGTCATTGTGCTTCGATGATAATATAAAACTGAATCCATACCTTCTGCAGCCTTCTCGACGGCTGTGGGGTCTCACTTTCCTCATGGATAACAGGTAATGTTACATAACTTTGTTTGAATTTGTTCCTAACAATTTCTTCCGCTGTATCAATCCATTCTTGCACCCAGCCAGCCATTTTGAAATACTGAAGCTTATGGCGGGGATGTAGAACTATATCATGACGAGCAGCCGAAATAGCAATCAGAAACATTTATCAAAAGAGACATACCCATAGCTATGTGATAGACATCTGAGTGATCGGTGGCGGAGTAGTAACGGTTTAATGTCTTCTTGGCGAGTCCAAGGGCAGCCCAGATGGAGTGTACGAATTTGGGGTCAATTGATTGTGATGTGAGTGTCTCGTCGATGTGATCCATGGCTGGGATTACTGTTGCGAGGTTGGGCATTGACCGTGAAAAGAATAGCGTTGCGTCCTTGAAGATCTGCCAGTAGCCAAACCGGCGTAAGTTTGTGCCTGTTTGTACTTGATCAACACACACCTTCAGTGTGTCACACAGCTGTTCAGCAATTCGCCATTCATCTTCACTCATCTCATACTTATGAAGGCTTGCAGCCTTGTTGCCTGCAATATCATCAATGGCATTCCGGTACTTCAGTGCAAACTCCAGCATGTCGAAGGTCGAATTCCACCATGTCGTCACATCACGAGGCATCTTTCGTTCATCAAGGCCGAGCTTCTGGAGGGTTTGGAACCACAATGGCAGGACAATTGTTGTTGAGTGGATCATTGCGAATGCAATTTTTCAAAGCTAACCAAGGTCATCATTAGATATCAGCATGCAAAGTGAATTGAGCAAACTTGCTTTCACGAGAACCAACTTGACGGGTCGTATACTAGCATCGAGCTTTGTGCGTGCCTCGGTTGAGATCTCTGATTCTTGGCCCTCGTCATCATCGTCATCGT
This sequence comes from Russula lepida, assembly GCA_003316425.1. NCBI lineage: Eukaryota > Fungi > Basidiomycota > Agaricomycetes > Russulales > Russulaceae > Russula > Russula lepida. The sequence goes on from QFEZ01001707.1 coordinate 5,052, forward strand.
CGTTGTCATCTCCTGCATCTTGTTTACTCTGTGTCAGCATCTCTTCGATGTCCAGTCCCGCTGCAAGATCCATCAGTTCCTTTTCGGCTTCATTGATGGTGGCATCTGCGTTCAATTTGGGAACATCAAACTGGTGTATGAGCCTCTTTGCAACTAATGCGATGACATGGTTGAAACATTGTGTGCGTTTCGAGTCGCCAGCAAAGGATGCAATAATCTCACTTAGACTCTCGATCATTGTGTCGTTGGCGGAGGCATTGTCGCATGTGATGCCCAGACACTGAGTCAAACAGGTGAGTGTCCAGATCTCACTAGCAATCTAGCAATTCCAGTTACTGACCTTCTCAGATATCCTGAATTCATCAAGGATCCGTGCAAACACCACAGCTAGGTTCAAACCGGAGTGGGACTCCGCGACCTCGACCAAGTCCAACAGAATGCACATGGGTGCACCATCGGCCTCAAAGTGGACCGTTATGGCTACAAATGCCTTGTGGTTTGGTGATATCCAAGTGTCTGTGGCAAAACTAAGATTGCCTTCGTGTTCCTTTATGTATATATTCAATCTCTGACTCAATTGTCTTATCTGATGCTGCTTACCTGTAGCATTTTAGCCATCCATTTGCGTACATTCATAAATGCTTTCTTGACATCCTGGGACACAGTTGTTGCACAAGGTATGTAGCATTCCGGTCGCCCAGTCTTCATTAAACATTGAAAGCCGCGATCTTCTACGATTTTGAAGGGTCTTTTACTTTCGGACACCCATTGGACTATCTCAGCCCTGATTTCTCTTTTCATGTGTTAATGGTGGGAGTATGTCACCTTCCCCTTCCCCTTTCTCTCAAAGGCAGCTGTGATCAACTGTGGGTTGAGTGCACCCTTTACCGTTGTCCTACGAACTTTATCGGCATCACTTGCTTTATCTGCTAATGTGATAATGTCAGGTCCCCAGCACTTTTTCGCGTGCTTTCTCATGTTACTAGTTGACTTTGCATCGCCTTTATCAAGGAACCGATGCACCCCCCTCAACTTATGCATGCATTGTTTTGCGGCACACATGAAGGTATGGCACTGGCAACCCCCATGATGCTCAACAAGAGGGACTGGCCTAAAGAATGCATAAATGGGGGAAGTCCACTCCTGGGTGAGTCGTTCTTGGATGATTACTAATTTTCAGTGACTAACTGTAACATAGGCACATTGTACTCACTCAACTCGGTTTCCGTGTCTTCTACATCCATGGCCTCACTGTCAGACACTGCAAATACGCTTTTTTCAGTCTCGCTATCAACTTGCTCCATAACGAGGTCCACATTGGAACCAAGTGTCTGACAAGTGGACATGGGTTCGTTGTAGTCATTGTTATTGTCCACAACCGGTGTAGTTTTAGACAATGTACGAGCAGAGGCTTTTGTGATGGGCACCCCTTTTTTTTTAGAAGTAGTGGGTTTTCATGTCATGGTAGAACCTTTTTGAGGCTTCAAAGGTGCCATGGTGGTTGGCGGGCTTCAAGCAAGGGTTCAACGTGTTCAAATCCAATTCATGTTTTCATTGTCAATACCGGGACTTCAATAAAGGTGGCGGAGTGCTGACATTCTCAATCCATAGCACTACACACTGCACGTGTTTGTCATTGCACTGCATGTAAATTTTCTGAGTTTGTAGTAAGTGGGCAGGTACATGTAATAGGTATGGGTTTTGTACGGGTAGTAAAGTTGCTACCTGTACCCATACTTTTCATAAAACCCATGGAAAACCCACAGGTATACCCCTACCTGTGCAGTTCACTAGGCACAGGCAGATGTCTTCCTACATTTGCTAAGTGTACGTCTGCCTGACTCTGTCACTTCACATATGTGCTGATGCCTAACATGCTTCAGCATGCTGACAATGCACAACATGCATTTTCATCTGAGAATGTTCCAACTCTTCATTACACAATACCTGCACTTGAAGCCCTTTATAGGGCTTGGTCTAGTCGTGCACTCTGTCCAAAATATGAGCCATTCGCCCCTGCCCTTCATGCCGCATGTGGAAAGATCAACAAATATTACAAGAAAACAACTGAGTGTTCCACATACATTTTGTCAATGAGTACAACTTCTTAATTCTTACCCTTGATGTTACTGATATACTTATAGTTCTTAGTCCAAAGGAGAAGATGGGCTATTTCAAGAAGCACTGGCCATCTGATCTCCAGGAAGAAGTACGGAAATGTGTTGAGGAGGAGGTATGTTCATGTTCCCTCCTACTACATTAGATGCTAATTGCTCCTAGTTCAAGGAGCAGTGGCTGCAACAGAATAACAGCCCCACAACAACACCATCAACACTGTCAAGTACAAGCAAGGGGCTTCATGCTCTACTTCGGGAACTCAGTGACAATGAAGATTATGAAGCAGATACAGGGGTGGATATTCCAGCTGATCCTCAATGGCCATGGCTCCATGACTACCATGTGTACATGGATGTTCCTGAACAAGTTCCAGAAGGCTGGATGACAATCCAGTGGTGGGGTGTAAGTTTTTTGGTCTGAATGTCATGATAATGGATAAGGGACTAACTTCTGTTTCTGTTTCATAGTACAACTCACAGCGCTATCATCCTGTATGGGCATCCCTTGCGCATGACAATCTTGCAGTCATGTCATCATCAGTCTCCTGCAAGCATGCATTTTCACAGGGTGGCATCACAATATCAAAGCGCCGCAACTGGCTCAAGGGTGACATTGTAGAGGCATTGCAATGCATCAAGTCTGGTATACAACATGATCTACTACTTTGAGAACCTATGCCATCATCAAGGTTGGAGGCTGAGGAACATGATGAGGAGCTGGAGGACTCTGGAGGGGATTCGGTGAACCCGGAGGAGTCAGACTTTAACAACATTTCTTGGGATACACTGCTACTTGAGGATAAAGATAAGGCGACAACAGCAGGCTGGTCTGACTAGTATAAGAACTTGCATCCTCCTGCTTGAGCCTGAGCCCTTCTCTGCACTGCCATTCCCTGCCCTGTCCCACCCGTCTCTTCCCTGACCAGCCCACCATCATGAGCCACTGGTCATGACCACCCAGCCTCAGCCTCAAACACGCACTTGCTCCCCATGCCCCCTTATCCTTTCTCCCACCTACTCCCACCACTCACTCACCCTCCCAGTCCTGCCTCCCCTACCTTTACACCTGCCACCCTGTCACACTAACCAAACTCTCCCTGTAGCACCTGTCATGTACGCAAGCCCAAAGAGTGTGTGCAAACCAACAGTCAAGGGTCAAATGTTAAACTGGCAACCACCAAGTGTGCAAGCAAGTGCATGCACCAGCCCCAACTCCCCTGGCCTCACACCACAACTCACACCTGTGCCTCGTCCCCTGGCATGGCACTGTCCCGCTACCCATGCTCAAAGCCCCTTCTCTCACATTGTGCAACAATGGATGGGTCCATGGGAGTAGTCATGTGTTTAGGAATCTCAAGTTAGGCAGAAACCTAGATTAGATTGTAAAGCAAGTGCCACATGGGGTTACCATGCAATACATTTACAGTCACTCATTTTACTCAGAAAAGCTGTGGCCCAGGCCGGGCCAAGCCAGGGCCAAGCCCTGAATGACAGCTTTGGCCTGGCCCAGGATTTCTCAAAGCCAAAGCTGTCTCAAGCCAGGCCAAAGCCATGGCTTTCAGGCCAAGCCAGGCCAGAAGAACACTAGGAAGAAGGGAGAAATTCTTGGGGCATATCAAGTGATCACTCAACCAGTTCAAATTTGGGAACATAAATGGAAGGTCTGGCGAGACGGGTTGCCCCTGAGAAGGACCACCTTTGCACAAAAATGGGCAGCAAAAGTGAATCAGACAAAAGCAGTCACAAGGGATATACCCACCCCTTATCAAGAGTATGATAAGGCCTTTTTGGAAGAAGAAGTGCAGCATCTCCTTCCTAATCAGGTAGAAAATATGACCATCCCACTAAAGCCAAATGCGCCAGATCAAATGGATTGCAAGACCTACCCCCTCAACACACGAGAACTAGCTGTACTTAAACAGGCAATAGAGGAAGATGTCAAGAAAGGATATATTAAACACAGAAGTTCTTCTTATGTCTCCCCTGTTTTCTTCATTCCAAAGAAGGATGGGAATGAACTTCAAATGGTCATCAATTATCGGAAACTCAACAACCAGACAATCAAGGATTTTTACCCACTCCCAGACTTGAGATGGGAACTGGAGAAGCTCTCTACACATAAATTATTTTCCAAGTTTGATGTATGTGCTGGGTACAATAATATCCAGATCAAAGAAGAAGACCAATATAAGGCAGCATTTAAAATGCCCCTAGGAACCTATATCCCAACAGTAATGACTTTTAGGTTTTGCACTGCCCCTGCCATATTCCAGAGAGCTATGAATCGAGATCTAGCAGGATTAAAATCAAAATACCCTGACAACTTTGGAAACTACATGGACAATGTAGCAGTTGGAACAGACGATACCATTGAAGGAAGAAGGCTACATCAAGAAATAGTAAAAGAATTCCTGTCCACATTGAAGTGCCACACATACCATCTCAAGCTTTCCAAGTGCGCTTTTGAAAAAGATCAAATTGAATTCTTAGGCTTCCTGTTAGGACATGGAGAGATCCGGGTAGACCCAAGTAAACTAAACAGATTAGCTGGATGGCCTAGAAAACTACAGAGTGTCAAAGAAGTCTAACAAATCTTTGGAGTACTAGGCTACCAACGAGTGTTTATCAAGGATTATGCCAGCAAAGCAAAGTCTTTCCATCAATTGCTCAAGAAAGGGGAAAAATTTCTATGGACTGACAAGCACAGTCAAGCCCTAGAACAACTTATTAATGATGTCACAAAGGGTCCCATATTAACCGCTCTGAACCCAGAACAGCCCTTCGAACTTGAGACAGATGCTTCTGCCTTCACCCTCAGAGCAGTCCTTTTTCAAAAAGATGAGTGGAGGAAAAGAAGAGCACTTGGATATGCTTCTAGGACCTTGAATACCACAGAAAGAAATTATGATGTCTGGGATCAAGAATTCCTAGCCCTTATCTTTGGTTTAACCTATTGGTGACACCTCTTAAGTGGAACGAAGCACCCGGTGAAGGTATTTGTGGACCATGCCAACTTGTTGCACTATAGACATCCCCAAAAGGTTAATCGGCAAGTGGCAAGATATATCTTAACACTAGCCGATTACAATATCCAAATATTCCACCAAGCAGGAACACTAAATAGAGTGGACCCTCTGTCATGATGTCCAGACTATGACGATGGCAAGGAGGATAACTGAGAAGTCATTCCCTTACCCAAAGAACTCTTCGTCAGGTCAGCAAAACTTCAAGGGAAGGTTCTATTGGATCAACAGGAAAATAGTGACTTGCTGGAACTCTGGAAGAGGGATTATGCACTAAGTAAACACAAAGGGCTATGGTGCAAAGAAGGAAGACCTGCGGTCCTCTTGGAAGAAATAAGATGAGAAATACTAAAGAAATCACACGATCACCTGGTTTCAGGACACCCAGGAGTTGCATCAACTTATTTTAAAGTAAGGCAATCCTTTTGGTGGCCAAAGCTTCAGGAATTTGTCTATCAATATGTAAAAGGATGTGCCACTTGTCAGCAGAATAAAACAGATAACCAGTGCATTAAACCACCCTTAAACCCTATCACACCACAATCATGCATCCCCTTTGCCTCAATAGGGATGGACTGGATTACAAAACTCCCCACTTCCCAAGGTTATGATGCTATACTAATCACAACCAATCATGACTGCTCAAAAGCTGCCCTGTTCCTACCATGTATGGAGAAAATGGGAACCGAGGAAGTGGCCACCCTCTTTTATTGATATGTCTTTCCCCACTATGGTATCCCATCAAAGATCATTTCCAATAGAGATACTAGACTCATGTCTCAACTGGCAAGAGAGATTTGTACCAAGATAGGAATTCAACAAAACATTAGTACCACTTATCACCCTCAAATGGACAGACAGGCAAAACAGACCAACCAGAATTTAGAAACCTATCTATGGATCTTTTGCAATGAACAACAAAATGATTGGGCACAATGGCTCCCCCTCACACAATTTGCTATCAATAGTAGACCATCCCACACCACAAAGATCCCCCCTTTTCAGCTACTAATGGGGGTGCTGCCACAAGGGATAGAAGGAAACTATCACTCAAGTATCCCCCTTGTCACTGAATGTGGGGAAGAACTGGCAAGAATCCAAGATAAAGCCCAAAATGCCATATTACATACCCAAATGCTTGCAATAAAGGACACTAAAGATAAGCTGTTTAAGGAAGGGGACAAGGTGTGGCTGGACGCCACAAACCTGCGCACCACTCACCCTATGCACAAATTAAGAGCCAAAAGATATGGACCATTCCCGATCACTAAAAAGCTCAGTGATGTCACCTACCAAATAAGGATTTCCTCAACCTGGAAAATACATGATGTCTTCCATATGTCTTACTTCTCCCTTTTTAAGGAGACACCTGAATATGGTCCAAATTTCTTGGAGCCACCCCTGGAATTAATAGAAGGAGAAGAGGAATGGGAAGTCGAAGCTATCACAAATGAGAAGTATGACAAAAGAAGAAAGAAACCCCTGTACTGGATCCACTGGAAAGGATACTCAAATGCTCATGACTTGGGAACCAGAGGAAAATATCCATGCCCCAGAATTAATGGCAGCCTGGGAGGCTCACAAAAGGTCCTCCACAACTATAAGAAGGGCCAGAGTCAACCACATACCACAACTCATGTTTCCCATTTGCACATTGTCTCCCCCTCATCAGGAGTCCACTCCTCCAGTCATCCCTAGCCACCAGTACAGCCCTACATCAGTTCAACTGCAGTTTATCTTTATATTTGACCTGGCCAACCAGCATGCCATCAAAGGGGCCACCACCTGTCTCGAACAACTTGTTGAATGTGGCACGCTCATGCTTAGTCAGGACAAGAATCCCATGCCACCTCAGGGAACAGGTGTCGAGGTGCAACCCTCCGATGAGGCCCCCCACTCCTCCAACTCCAGGCCTCGAGAGCCTAATAAATAGATTTCTATCCTCTCCTCGAGTGATCAAAGTAACAACAGAAACAACCCTCAAGGACATGACCTCCAGTGAGCAGCAGCAACCATATGAACTTCAAGTAACAACATGACTCAGTGGCCCACGTTGAGTGATGACAGCAACCTTCTGAGACATCCCACCATTAAGTACATCAAAGATATGGCCAATCCTGCTGACATTATTGCACCTGGGATGAACCCAGCCATTCCACCACCACCTTGGTTCCGCAGGCTGGAGCCCTCTAATGTACCACACATCTCATGTGAACTCAAGAATGGGACAATAGAAGATCTCCTGTTCATTAGGTATGCCCTCTATGATGACAAACCAGTTATCTTGGGCACCACTGGCTGTGAAGACGATGTCTGTGGATGACTGCTCAAGGCATCTCCAATCTCCCAGCTTCCCTGGCAGTCCATGCATGATGACTCTGAACTGGAGCTTTTTGTTCAGGACTACCCCTTCAATTGGGCTGTCAATACCACACTTTTCCGACTGGGTGACCCTGGAGTACTGGGCAACATCTACTGGTTCAGACAGGCCTTCCCTTGACTCAAGGCACTCAAACAAGAAGGGGAGACCCTCAAGGCTATCTTGGATGGCATCAGAAAGGAACAACAAGGTCACTTAGGCCGACTCCAAGACCTTATTAATGAAACTGAGGCCATTCAATCCCACCTCATTAATGTGCACATGTGGACTCAAGTGGAGCCCCTTCTTGCTCGACTAACTGTAGATGGTGTCATCCCTGATGCCATTTATACACAGTATTTTGGTCCCAAAGGTTCTGGGAACCCTAATGAACCCACAGCATGACACACCTGGGCAACCCAAACCGATAAAGCCCAAATGCATGGATGACCTGACATGCTGGTAGTACCGCATACCCCACTCCACAATATCACTAACCACCCTCTTCTTAAATAGGTTCCTAGATTGGAACACAGTACTGAGGACGAGAGTGACACAGACATCGAGGCACCTAGGGTAGTGCCTCTACCCCACCTACATAGGGTTTTAAAGTCTGGTCCAGTCCGGTCTTTTTGCCTTTTTTGGGTGCAACTGGACCGAGACCGATTGAAGACTGGCAACCGTGGTTGCCAGTTCCAGTTGTGACCAGTTGTGACCAGTTGCCACATGGACTGGTCCTCACATTTTTTGACTGGTCCTCACATTTTTTTCCCCACACACTTGCTCATTCTCTGGCCCTCTTTGCTCTGCTCATTGGACTCGTTGCCACTATCTGTGCCAGCCATCCTCTCACTATCTTTCCACCTTGGATTCAGGTATGTTCTGTTTGCTGGTGATATGCTGACATCCTTTGTGCCCATAGATATCAGGGCCCCATCACCACCCTTCTCCCCTTCTGCACGATCTTCAACTTGAGCAGGCTTGACTCATTATTGGCCTGTCTCAGCTGGAACCATTGTTGCACCCCACCACCTTCCATGATCATGTTTACAACTTATGAGCCCTCACCACTTCGACTCAGTCAGCCACACTGCGCCCATGACGATACTCTAAGGTTTACTCTTTTGTCTTGGACATGACACATCACTCCATAACCATAGGGGGAAATGGTGAGTGCAGTCATTGCCATCATGGATTTACACCTAACAAGCTACTTTGCTAGCCATCCTAGGATGGAATTGCCATGCCAATGCAGCCCCTCTAGTCTTTTCTGTGACTCATATCATGATTCATGAACACTGTCATACATTTCCCCCAGTAATGCTACCCACATTCACAATCATCTAATCGTTGTGATGACTGACAGCACAGCCCACCATGCTATCAGGAGTATCTTTCTGACACATCATGGCATTCATTCCATGGTCGAGTTGAGAGCCCACCTCAGCGGTTTTACAGTCCCAGCAGACTGGATCGATGCAATACACCACTGAACTTACCCCAGTGCTGTCCTTGAGGCTTTTCTGATGTACATGATCCTGACTATGCTCCTAAGCGTCAAAGGATGGATGATGATGATGACAATGACAGCAGTCTCTCCTTGCTGGGGCCTTGATAATCTTAGTCGTATGTCAAGCCTGTCCAATAAGCCTTTCTTTTTCACCCTTGTCTCATTTGCGCATATCTGTAATTTCCAGGATGGCACCAAAGAGAACCTTTGCCTTTGCAAAGTCATCGTTACAAAATATCATCTGATTTGACTTCCCGGCCACCACCTTTGGGCTCAAACAGGAGAATGTCTGCCAGGCTGCCAATACCCTGACACTTAGCTCACATGTGTTTTTCATTTGCAGCAGGTTCAGAACTTTATGGGAGGCAGAGATCAACTTTACTCTATCCATATGTAGCCATATTGAGCTTATGATGATGCTCCCAGACCTTTTGATGTTTGCTTTTCTGTCTTGAAAGTGATGCATCAGTCCATAATTGCAGGGGAAACCAGTGAGTATAGTCACTGGTGACAAGTTGAAGGCTCAGCTCACACATTTTTTTCATTTACAGCTGGTTTGGGATATTATGGGGGGTGGAGATTCACTACATACAGTGTGTGGGCCATGTGGCACAGAGTTCAGATGATATTAATGCTTTTCTCATCAGATGCTTTTTACATTGCTTTCTGTATCTCTTCTACCCCAAATCATGCCAGCAGATACTCAAAAGTCTAACCATGCATGAAAACCCAATGAGAAAGTCACACTTGGAAGAGACTCATCATCAACAAGCAAAAGTTTGAAGCCACGTGAAGTCAGGACACCAAAAAAATGAAAGCATATGATGTTGAGTGAAGGCAAATCAGAATCTAGCAAACCATCAGAGGAGGAGAATGAGACTATTGAGGACGTGCCAGCTTCAAGGTACAAAGGCAAATCCCATGCCACTTATCGCTCCTGTTCACAATCAATTATCTCTGGTCGATCCATGGCATCCAGGATCGCCAAAGTTCCTGACTCTTCACAAGGTGATGATGTTATTGAGGTGCTGAGTGCCAACATGAGGCAAAGCAGTGGGGATGTAAGTAGGCGACTCTATGAGTATTCTGTGACACTAATGTTAGCCTGTAGAATCTGAGCAATGATGTCAATGAAGCTGCATCAATTCCAATGGAACACCTGGTTAAAAAGCAGCAGGCTTCTGATTTACTGACAATATTCTCTGATATTTGTACAGTCAAGTTTTGCCATCCACATGGAAAAGTCGAGTCACTAAGAGGGCGATGGTGCAAAGTTTGCAGGTGAGATCTAAGATATGTGTGTGGAGTCATCCCTGATGACTTGTATGTGTAGCACTATCCAGAGTGAAGGGAAGACCTTCCTAGGTCCCCAATCTCCAATCTGAGGGATGTGGAGCACATCCTCAGACCCACCAACCCAGAACCCCCTTCTGAAGCCACCCTCAGTGTTCTTGACTCAAACAGCACCTTGGTTGGAGATGGAACTGTAAATCCAGCAGACTTAAATACAAGGAAACCTGATCCCTCAACATCATCCTCTCCACCACCAGTTTCTCCCTCAATACCTCAAGTCCAACCACCCACAACTCCCACAATGGTTCCCCCTTGAGTACCCGACTACACTGCTACAGGGTGAGGCCCCCATCACATGCTGCAACCCTTTGGAGAAGGGTCCAGTGCTCCCCTGCTCCAGTGGGTCCAGGAGTGCATCAAGCGAGCTCAGCACCATGCAGTGGCTGAGAAATCCACCCAAAAGGTGGAACAACAATGGGCACATAGGTGCCAACACTGCAAAAGGACAGGGCACTTTGACAGGGAGTGCACTGCCCCCCACTTCAACTGCAGTGAAGCACACTGCTGCATGGTCCCAAAGGACCACCCCTTTTTTGTTGCCACATGCGCCTGGGGAGGGTGCACCCAACTCAACAACCCCTGAGAGCTCTGGCACAAGCCAGGGTTCAAAAGAAAATGCCGCTCCTCCTCCCCTCCTGAGTCTGAAGAGGGGGAGGAGTATGACACTCCATACACTCGCAGTCCATCCCCCATGGACTTGGTCCTCATCGGCTTTGATGGAGTTGACCCCTGTGTGGCCCCTGCGCCACCTACAGCCCCAGCACTGCTGTACGAACCCCTGTTGGCCCCAGCACCAACACTTCAAGGGGAGGGTGGCCCCCTCCTCTTCTCAGGTATGCCCATCGCCCCCCAGCTTCCCCCAGAGTTCTGGGACCAGTTTGCTCTTGAGTTAGAGAGCAGAGAGATCCATGACCCCACCTCTGGGCAGGGAAGTGGACTGGTTGAGTCTCTGGAAGTACTCAACTAGGGAGGGGGCAGTATTATGCCCTACAGTGTGGGGGACTAATGAAGTTGGAGGTAGTGACGGAAATGGATGGGCCGAGCAGTGCCTCGGAAGTCCGAGACATGAGTCAAGTAATGGAGTAGGCGGCCCGGTCAGTACGCGATGTGAGCACAAGCGAGATAGGGAGTTCCGATGCAAAGCACGCAGGGAGAATTCAAGAACAAGGAGCTGGATGATATTTCGCTGAGTGCACACCGTGCTATTTATCTAGTTACAAGCCTGCCTGTACTAATATAATGTGCCAGCAATAACAAGTGATCGAAGGTCCGAAATGAGGTAATGTAATGGGTAAAGTAATGAGCATTGTATGTAACAGGCCATGTGCCTGTGATAAGGCACAATTGCATAGTGGCCATCGCATTTGCTATGACGAATGGTCAGCTGCTTGCCAGGGCGAATATAATGTCATATAATATCAAATAACAAGTGGAATCGGTAGAAAAGTAAAAGGGACATGAAATGCGAAGGGAAATGAGTCGGAGAGTGGGTAAATAGTAAGTGTCTATCATGGGGACAAGATGGTATCGTAAGTGAGTGCGAAGCCCACTAGGGGTGGAAAAAATTTGGTGGAAACACATAAGTGAATCCGAGGAATTGAGGGCACATCTGCGTCCGCGGGTTCTGCCAAGCAGCGTCCTTGCATTGGATGTTCGCTAGGAGGACCGGGCTGGGGATTGCCCTACTCCGTGCTGCTGGGGGTAGAAGATGTCAAGTCTGAGCTGAGGGAGGGTGCACCCCCTGGTTCAGACTGGTTTGGTTTGTTGGAGGCAGCTGCGGACTGCCTCCTTGTGGTGTCTTGTTCCAGTAATGCTTCTCTTGTCGCTTCAGAAATGGACTGTACACTCAGTTTGAAAGTACTAGTTTGGGAACTGTACTTTGTAGTAATGACTTGATTTGGTTGTCTTGATTTGGTTGTCTTGATTTGGTTGTGGTTACTTTACTTGGCTTCTGACTCATTCTGTTCATCTTGATTCAGTTGTGGTTACCTTACTTGACTTCTGACCAGTTCTGTTTGTCTTGATTTGGTTGTGGACTTGTTACTTTACCTGGCTTCTGATTTGTTTAACTCCTTCAATATGTACTATCTAAGTAGTTACTGCAGATCAAACTGTATATAAGCACTAGGAATTAAGGGGAGAAGCCTTAAGCTTCTTCCAAATCAAATCCCCTTTACTTCCTGTCCCCTCTGTGTCATAAGGACCCTAGAAGGCCTACCTTCTAGCTTATCCTCTCTATAAGCTTCACAAAGTCACTGAACTCTAGTTGGGTTCTTTGATTTGGAACTAGGACAAGTCTAGTCCTAAGAGAGTGAGTCAACGTCACTGACTCAAGACTTGCACATTTCGTTGTCTTTGCACATTACAGATCTTGGACCCTGCTAGTCAGCCAGCAAAGCATCTAAGGACTCTAGATTGGATCTAGGAGTCAAAGAGAACTAGGAACACCTTACAGGTCCAGCAAAGTGTCCTAGGAGAAGTTGGCAAGTCTTCAGCTTGGAATCACTTCTCAACTTAGATTTCTTTTGCCAAAGAAGAGCTCAGTTCAAACCCCATCCACATCCCTTCCATTATCCTCATTGTGGGAAGTAGAACATTGGTATCAACCACTACTCCCTGCAATTCATTTTCTCCCCGAGATCCCCAAGCTCCCCAAGGACACCAAGTCACTTGGTTCAAGTCAGACCCCCATACTGCCTATCAGCAAAACATGACAAGGGCACATATTATGATATGAGAGAAAGGAGATAGCATGTGTGCACATAAGGTAAATTGAGGCCAAGTCACACTGCAATAAATGCCTTGTATGGAAGGAAAGTTAAGATGGTGTTTTTGAGTTGTAGGGTACCAGGAAAGAAAATGGTGCTATTTGGAAACAAAACAGAATTAGAGCTGAAAGTGGAGAGATGAATGGATTGCTAATGCAACAGGGAACTAAGGTAGAAATGAGAGGAATGTCAATATGACAGGGAGCTAAGGCAAAGTAGGGGTCTGGCAGTCAAAAGTGGAGAAATAAAAGGGACCAAAATATGACACGAAATCGAAAGGAAAAAGGGTGAGTTTCACCTAGGCCAACTAAACCAAGTCTAGCAATCCAAGATGAGAGGATCAATGCATTGGAAGGGAGATAGAGACTGATATGCCCTGGATGGCTCAGATCATTTGGTTCAGGGTGCTGGAGCAATCTGTGCAAGCACAGCCAAGTTCCAGTAGTAGGCCTTGGCTTGCCCACTCTACCACTGCATCTGCTACAGCATTCTGTACATCATCACTGTCTCAGGTCACAAAATGATCACCTGTTGCCCTACATGCAAACTTGAAGCCACTCTTTTAGGCATAAGTCAACATCAGAAATGATGTGCCAAATACCTCAAATATATCAAAGCATGCATGGATCTCAGTCAGAGAGCTGATGAAGCAGAGAAATTGAGAATCTAACAATGGGGAGATGCCCACCAGTGGTCCCAGAAGAATCTAGCTGATTTGCATTAGCAAAGAAGAAGAGTAGGTTAGCACCAAGCATGAGCAAGGCACCAATAAGATAGCCAAGCAATGCACCAGCCACTGGAGTGAGAGGATATGCATTCAAATGACCAAGTTAGCTTTCCTGTCTGCATGTAGGGGGCGCAACTAGTGATCACCTGCCATGGGCGATCCCAGTTGAGCCCGATTGGGATTACACCAATCCAAAATGAGAAGCTATTGCAAGGAGCACACGTGAAAAGATCCTATCACTAACTCACATTCCGCAAATATCCACACCCAGAGGTCATTTAGCATGACTGCATTGCCAGTGGGTGCAGAGAGGAGTGGAAGACCAAGGTGAGGTGGACCAAGCACATATGTGGGAGGGAAGATGGCATAGAGGGCAAGAAGCAAAGCTAGTAATGCGGTGTGTGTCACATACCTAGAGGGCACATGCACCTCAGTGCACGAACGAGGTAATAACAAGTAGCAGAGAAGGGTGCATAGAAAGAGATGCACTCAATAAATGGTGCTCTGAACAAAATAATCACTACATGCAATGCCAGAGTTGTGTAGGCAGTGAAGATGCAGGCATTCCAAATGTCCTGGAGCAATGGATAAGGAAACGGGAGGAAAGAATGACATTAGGAGAGTGCACACATGTCGTATATGTGGATCATGCGCAAGATGCTGCTGGATGCTACACAGACCTAAATAGCATAGTGAACTGGCCCACCACGGTATGAGTAGCATGGAGCTGAGACATGCCCACGTGAGTGTCAGAACCAGTCGTGTGGTGAATGGAACAAGGAATAATGGTTGGGGTTTGTCAAGCCTGTGAGTGAGCGGTGGAAGTGGCAAGCTTGGAATGGGTGTCTGTGGGAGGAGGATGAGAGTGGCAGAGAGAAGGATGACATGAATCAGGATTAGCGGTGGGTATTGTTTGGAGATCGCATTGGGAAGAGACACCAGGTCCAAATCTGTCGCAGGGTCATCGGGTGATGCGTCTGGAGGTTGCAGTCTCCAGGGTTTATTTCTGGAGGCAATATTTTTGAGGGCCTTGCCAACCATACCACTCTGTGTGGTGCAGTGGAAATTGTTGACTAGTATTTGTTAATATTGTTGACATTTGTTGGGTATTTATTGCTGCCCGGCTTAGTCACAACACCACATGATGCTCACTCTTTCATGTGATTATGTAGTATTTATTCTCGGAGATGTCCTTGATGGAATATAATTACTCTTTTCCCCTTTTGTGACCATGACCATTTTCTAAAAGGTTATGGGCCCTGCTGCCCACTTGTAACCATCAATCAATAATAATCATACCCCTGCACTTTATTCTCTTCTCTCTCTTTCGCATTACCTTAACAAATCATGGCCTCTGCCAACAACTCGCCTTCAGCCACTCCACTGCCTCCAGTGCTTTCTCTGCCGCCTCTGGTGAATACTCAGTCATCTCCGGCAAATACTCAGTCATCTCCTGACACCCAATCTTTTAAGATCACTGAACGTACTCTCAATGATGTCTCCTGGCCAACTGACTTGATCCTCGATCCCGTGGCTGGCAACTGGATAGAATGGTCTTGCAAACTCACTCTTCTCTGCAAACGCCAAGGCTTCACCGCCTACCTCAACGGTACTCTAGCTTGTCCTAATGAGGCTACCCACTTTGATGCACACCATGCATGGGGCCATAATGACGGTGCCTTGCAAGGCTTTATACTTGATCGCATCTCTAATGCCGATATCCACATCATCGACAACTTGACCACCAGCCACCTCATGTTTGACACTCTCCGCTGCCATCACGAAAAACAAGGCACATATGCCCAGATTTCGCTTCTTGTCAAAGCCTTTGAATGTCAACTTTGGTACAACACTCCTCTCTGCGACACTCTCGCAGAAATGAGGAGTCTGTACTGCCGTATCATTGCCATGGGTAAGTTGAAGGACGATGACATTTTCGCAGCAATCCTCATCAACTCCGTGAACACTCAATTCGGCCACATGCAACAGGCTGTCATCGACCTCACTACCACTCCCGGGGATTACTCTGAGGCTATTGCCCGGCATATCCTCCAGGAGGATGCATTGATTCGCCAGCACATTGCTGCCAGACAACCAGGTAATCCCAATCAAAATTCTTCATCATCTCCATCTGCATTTCCGGCTGTGTCTAACCGCCCTTGCAATCCTCGACCTGTATGTGCTAACTGCAAGCACGAGAATCACACCACTGACTACTGTATCTCACCCGGGGGTAAAATGGCTGGTAAGACCATTTAGGAGGCCCATGCAGCATTCCGTGCTGCAATGGCAAAGGCCTCTGCACAGAATCCATCCACGCATCCCACTGGTACTTGTAACCCACGGTGGGACAATCCATCCTTCGCTCACATTGCAGATGCCAACTCCACCACATCTCCCCCCACTTCTCCCGCTTCGACATCATCGTCCACTAATTCTCAGATGATTCTCCTACATGGCATTCCATATATTATTGATCCTAGCTATACTGCCATGAACTCCTCTTCTGCCTCAGATGATCAGGAACACCAAGCCAATCTCACCACCACTGATGTCTCCAGCAACTCTTCTGCTTCCAACTCTTCTTCTGTGTATCAATACCACACATATATCGCCTGCATGCACTCTTCGGCATCTACCACAAACCCCAACTTGGGCCCCTCAGGCTGGTTTTCTCGCCCCAACGAACTGCCCTTCCTTCTTGACACTGGCGCTTCTTGCCACATTTCCCCCATCCTTTCGGACTTTAAAAATTTTTGCCCCATTGACCCGCATCCAATCAGTGGCCTTGGGGACCAATCTGTTTTGGCCATGGGTGTCGGCACTATTGTCCTGACTTCCCCCTCAGGTGTCCCCACACTCAATGAGGCTTTCTTTGTTCCCACTTCCTCCACCCATCTCATCTCAGTCTTCACTCTCAATGATGAGTTCAACTTCAGCTCCTACTTTGACCAACAGTCATGTATCGTTACCAACGACCGTGGCAACATTGTAGCACAGGGTACCGCCCTCGTCGAATGCAGACTCTACATCCTCTCACATTTCTCTGTATCTCCTCCCTCTCTCCTTCCCGCTGCCTCCCACACTCATTATGCCTCCCGTCTGCCAGACATCCACTCCTGGCACAAACGCCTAGGCCATTGCAGCATGTGCACTGTGATGGACATGGCCAGACAAGGCATCATGGAAGGTATGCACATCAACACCTCTCCTGCTCCGCCCAAATGTGAACACTGTATCTTTGGAAAACAGACTCGTTCTCACATTCCAAGGATCAGGGAGGGCGTGAGGGCTAGCTTGCAACTCGAGAGGGTTTATGTCGACTTATGCGGTCCTATGTCTATTCCTTCCCATTCCGGCTGCTTATATTCAATGAACATTGTTGATGATTTCTCGAGCTTCGTGTGGTCCCTCCCTTTGAGATCGAAAGATGAAGCCACTCCAACTCTTAAAGCATGGCTCACTGCCCTAGAACTTCAGACAACTCATCGCCTCAAGTCTTTCGTCTCTGACAACAGCGAACTTGCCACCATGCAAATCAAGAACTGGTGCTCTGACCGAGGTATCCTTCACCTTTTTACCGCCCCATACACATCTGAACACAACGGGCATGCTGAATGCCTTCATCAAACTCTTATGGACAAAGCCCAGGCCATGCGTTCAGCTTGCAATGCGCCCTTCAACATGTGGGATGAATTTTGCGCCACCGTGGCCTACCTTACCAATTTCACTGCTTCTTCGGCCAACAATGGTAAGACCCCTTTTGAATTATGGTATGGGCATCGCCCCTCTGTCTCTCATCTCCAAGAAATCGGCTGTCGTGCTTTCGCCCTGATTCCTACTAACAACCCCAAGCTGTTCCACCGATCGAGCCCATGCATACTCATCGGCTACACTCCCAACTCCAAGGCTTACCGCCTATGGGACAAGACCTCCAACCGCATCTTCAACTCTTTCCACGTCAACTTCATTGAAGACTTCCAAGCCTCCAACTTGACTCGCCTTCCACATCCCATGTCATCTCATCCATCACTGACCATCTCTGCAACACCACCTATGCAACAACAACTGAGCAATCGTATTAATACTTTACCACTTCCCTCCCTTTCTCCGACCACCCGTAGTAGTAGCTCTATACCTCCCCCTCTACGTACGAATAATACTCATAACAACAGCCTTCCAAACACTGTCATTCCTCCCGTCTCCCATCAACCTCACACCATCCCCACACAATCAAATACAGTCTTTCAACCACCACATAATGTCCCAGTGCAATCAAATACTGTCTACCAACACCCAAACATAGTCCCAGTGCAATCAAATACCGTCAACCAACAACCAAACACCGTCCCAGTGCAATCAAATACCATCTACCAACAACCAAACACCGTCCCAGTGCAATCAAATACCATCCACCAACAACCAAACACCGTCCCAGTGCAATCAAATACCGTCCACCAACAACCAAACACTGTCACCGCACAATCAAATAACCTTACTCCATGTTCTACCATCCCCATACATTCATCTACTATACCTAATACTGTCAATGAACCATCACAGTCTAATAACATCACTGAGCAATCGTCTACCTTATCCCCACAATCGAATACCATTGATCAGCAGTCGAATTCCAATAACGTCTCTGAGCAATCATTTAGTATACCCCCGCAATCAAATTCCAATAGCGTCTCCAAGCAATCGTTTAGTATACCCCCGCCATTACATCCCACTACGAATACTGTACCCTCTGCCCCCAGTACTTCCACTACTTACTTACCTACTGTACCACCCCTCCATTGTTCTTCCCGCATTGCTGCACTTCATCATCCTCCACCTCCCAACGCCTCCCACCTTGCCTCCATTTCATCCTCGCCTGCCCCTCATCATCTCATGCTACCCGATCTCTCTCTCAACCACCCTGATCTTACGTACTCTGTGCATATTGCAGGTCTCTGGCTGAGTTTGCTCCTGTCTGTGACACTCACACTCTTGTCCCAGTTACCCTGGCACCTGTCAGTCCTTCCAGCTCTGTCTCTGAGGTACTGGCTGCTATCTCGTCTGGTGACACTACAACCACTCTCGAAACTGACGATGATCCTACCCGGGCTCAGGCCTTAGCCTCACATGACAGGGAGTACTGGGTTGCTGGAGCTTGTGATGAACTTCAGAGTCTCGCTGACTTAAATGTCTTTGTGCTTGTGCCTTGCTCAGACATTCCACATGGACAGTGACCCTTTCGGGGCAAACTCATCTGCAAACGCAAGAGAGATGATGCTGGCAACGTCACTCGTTACAAAGTACGCTATGTCGCAAAGGGCTTCGCCCAATGCTATGGCATAGACTACGAGAAAACCACCACACCTACGGCACAACTGGACTCATTCCGCGCTGTCTTGCATATCACTGCCATCCTGGACTGGGATGTTCAGCATATTGATATCAAGACCACATTCCTTCATGGAGTTCTCCCTGAGTCCAAGACTGTTTACATGGAACAGCCTCCCAGCTTTGAGGCCACCGGCAAAAAGGACTGGGTGATGCACCTCCTGAAGGGTCTTTACAGCATGAAGCAAGCTAGTCGAATCTGGAATCAAACCTTCCACAAGACAGTGGTCGGGTTGGGATTTGAATGTCTTGCTTGTGAATGGTGCGTGTACCATCGAGGCTTGGCCTCTAGCACAACAATATTTGCCATTCACATCAATGATATCCTCTGTGCTTCTTCCTCACTGACTGAAAGTGGGCTTTTCAAAGCTCAGCTTTGGCAGCACTGGGAAATCTCTGATCTCGGGCCTGCTAAGTATGCCTTAGGTATCTCTATCTCCCACGACCACTCCACATGATCGATTACGCTTGCTCAGACTGCCCTTATCAATCGCATTGTGGAGCAGTACGGCCAACAGGATGTGCATCCCCTTGCCATGCCTATGATTGCTGGCCTACAAATCAAACGCCCTGATAAGTCCCAGCTGGTCGCACCACACATCCTGTCTTGGATGGAGAATACCCCCTATCACTCGCTCATTGGAAGCCTCAACTACCTTGCTGTGGGCACATGCCCTGACATCTCATTTGTGGTTGGAAGACTCTCCACCATTCTCGACTGATATTGGCCTGAGCACTGGTCTGCTGCTATTTGTGTTGTTTGCTATCTCAAAGGCACCCGCCTACTCGCGTTGCAGCTTGGAGGCATGAACCCAATTCGCACTCTTGGGTTCTCCAACTCCGATTACAACAACTGCCCCTCGACCAGTCACTCCATCAGAGGTTACTGCTTCACCCTAGGTTCCGGAATGGTATCTTGGTCCTCCCATAAACACAATCACGCTGCAGACTCATCGTGCTACACCAAATACATCTCCCTTCACGACACATCCCACAAAGTTCTCTTCCTTCAGCAGCTGTTAGACGGCCTTCACTTACTCAATCTTTCACCAACCTCTCTTTACTGTGACAACGATGCTGCCTGTCAATTGACAGAGGACCAATGATGGCACACAAAAGTGCACCACTTTCGCATTAAATACCATTCCACCAGGGACCTGGTACGCCTGGGCGAACTTAGGGTGCTGCACATTAACACCTCAGATAACACTGCGGACATCCTAACTAAGCCCCTCACACAATCAGACTTTGAGTGTCTCAGGCACTACCTAGGTTTACGCTTCCTGAGTTTGACATGAGGAGGAGTAGGGTTGCATCAGTCTCACTTACATACACCATGGACTCTGGACTCTTTCAATTCTGCACTGCTGTATGATTACATGGACTCTGGACCCTTTTTTGACTCTTCACTGTTGTACGATTACATAGACTCTGGACTCTCTTGATTCTCCACTGCTGTATGATTACAAGGACTCTGGATTCTCTTTTCTCTGATTCCCACAATTCTTACATAGACCTCTACAACCTGAACACATTCTCACTTGAGGAGGAGCATTCTCCTTCTTTTCTTTAGGGTATCTTTACATCTCGCATCCCTGTTGTGTCGAGGAGGAGTATTGCTGCCCGGCTTAGTCATGACACCACGTGATGCTCACTCTTTCATGTGATTACGTAGTATTTATTCTCGGAGATGTCCTCGATGGAATATAATTACTCTTTTCCCCTTTTGTGACCGTGACCTTTTTCTAAAAGTATTGTCACACATCACTGTCACACATCACATCTCCTTTTAAACCCAACCCCCACCATCCAATATGACCGAAGTCAAACTCTGGTGTTACGTCAAAGGCGACACCAGATATTTTGAGGTCTCTATCCTATCTTCCAAAAATATTGATAACCTCAAAGAACAAATTCATGCCAAGAAACCCAAGTCCTTCGCCAGATGTGACGCTAGCGACCTCGGACTGACTCTGGTGCGCTGTATCATGATCTCTGTGTGAACGTTGTCGTAATGAATGGCCCCTGCTGGCTTGTTACATCCGCAGACCGATATAGCTCTCGCACGTGTGAAGGGAGACATACGTAATGGTCTATATTCTCCCGATGCCAGCAATCGTGAATTAGAGCCAGAGGAGCGAATCAGTGACGTATGGCCTGAGCAACCTAGCTACAACAATCTCCATGTGATTGTTACTCTACCGCCTGGTGGTGAGCGCATTAGATTTGTTACCTCTCCCCTTTCAACTCATGTTGGTTTTTTGTCAGGCGAGACCCCGACTTTGATCGGTGAGTGCTTCGTCTTTGTCCTAGCTCGTGATATCTGAGGAACATGCGTCTGAAGGTGTAATGTCCGAGGTTCCTCATGTCGTCGAACAACAAATATTGGTGGATGCTTGCGTCAAAGTGACGGAACTGGGAAAGTTCAAGCGCCCCGATTTAGCAAGTAACAAAATAGAACGGATTATGAGGGATCCCCCGACCTTCGTAACAGATTTTGTGCGAATGTTGGACAGAAAGCCAATTATAAATCAGGTGCGCTATTTCGTTGATTTGTCCGTCTGCTGTTCCATTTTGACGGGCCAGTGTAGAATTATATCACAGGATTGAATATTTTTGGCATTGACGTAGAACATTTTGAATCTTCCCAGGACTCGACCACCGAGGAAACGCGCTATGCTGGGCCAATTGAGGTGCTGCACACCGCATACCACGTCGCGCACTTACCATGGGAAAAGTTTTGGCAAAGTAGGGCCAGACATAAAGACGGAGATAGAAATCGCGTGAAAGAACGTGAGACGGCCTCGGTCTTCTTCGACGGTTGTTATTTTACTCCAAAGAATGGAACGGTCGTCGCTGATCAGTAAGTGCTCACTTTCTTGCTTTCGTCGATTGCGACTTAGCATGGTCTCTGCAGGAACGAAGACTGGCCTTTATACGTTGTTGTGAAACGCGACAATGACGAAGATCGCGAATTCCGCCAGTATAAGCCTCGCAGCGATTATCTAATCTCAATCTCCTCTCTTCCTCGACTGCTTGTGGAAACTAACTCCACGAACTCGGCTTCATGGCCTATGGACCTGATTCGTATGCTCACCACAGGGGCATATGTCGTTCGTTTGGCGAACAAAGTCGTTCCTGCGTTCCGACAGGAGAAGAATTTCGTCCTCTGCGCCATCTTTATTTGGGACAATGGCGTAGCACGTCGCTATGTTCTATTTCAGCAGCTTAACGACTACCGTGTATGTTGTGTTTTGTTATAGCCAGTCTCGCGGGCTCAGCCGTCATAGGTTTTTTACAACGTAAAAATGAATTCGTTGAATGACCCGAATGGTCGCGTCACATTTGTACGCAATTTGTACAATCTTTGCGCATTGAAAGAAGAAGACCCAAACACGAAAGCCTCAGTTGACGATCTTAATGGGTCGATCCAATGTCTCAATTTGAAGTCGTTATACACTCACGAGAGCAAAAAGAAAAATCCGAATAAGCGTCCTCGCTCAGGCACAGGTAGTGATGGTGACAATGCATACGGAGGCGGAGGTGACCCCATGGAGATGCAGCTCAGGGCACATGGCTTTGAAGTAAAATCGGAAACCGTTATAGATTATCAGGGTATCCCATGGGATCTAATCGAGGTTCAACCGTTTTGTACTTGTTGTTTGCCATGCTAACGCTCGAACCCAGAAGCCGGATAATAATGTTCTCACCGTATATCGTCCTCTGGACCCGAACAAGGAATTCATCGCGAAAAAGGTTCGGAAGGGATCGGACGAACTTGAGATCCTCAGACTTCTTGATGCCATCAAACCGAAGTCCTGTCACATTATCTCGTTATTTGGTTCCTTCGACGAGTGGATCGTTCTACCCAAAATGGTCCCCGTCAAGAGTTACGTCAGGGCCGTCTCTACGAAGCTTGGAAGGAAGGTCGTTCAAGTTTGTTCAGGCCTCATCGATGGCCTTGAGTATCTCCACCAGCACGGAATCGCCCATCGGGATATCAAACCTGACAACCTTGTTGTCGACGGGGAGTTTCGCTTGCAAATAATCGACTTTGATATTGCGATGCGAGTAAAGGACGAGGACGAGGAGGTTGATGATCAATGTGGAACGGAGGGTTGGATGGCACCCGAGGTCGCGAAGAAGTTAAGACACAGTCCGATCAAAGCCGACCGATGGGCCTGTGGGCGTGTGATTCTGTTCCTGCTTGACACGTTCAAGAAAAGGGACGAATCGCTGGGCACATTTGCGAGGAGTCTGTGCAATGATAACCCCGAGCTGCGGCCACGGTTGCCGCGGTTTGGTCATATAGCTCCAGCGCTTTCGGACATTGCCAACAGGAGAAAGGTTATACGACCTCGACAAGAATTTATGAAAGTCGACGGAGAAAACAAGAAGCCGAAAGTTGGGTTGGGCTTGAGCGGGTTCTCAATGCATTGTAACATGAAGGAAAAGCCCGTGGCCATGGTATTGTGATATTTTCTTGGTACTTGTGATGAGAAGTATATGTACATTGCATGACTTGGTCTCAGTTCTGTATTATACTGCAGCGGATTCGGAAAAAAAATTTCGGGCAGCCATCCGGCAAACTCCGGATCTATAGGAATGTGGAGTGTGCAAAGTAGAAGGGGGCGTGAAGCATCGCTCGCTCGTTCGGTTTGCATTCCATGCCTGGGCTGTGAGGCCCAGTAAAAAGTGGGGTTATTGTGAGAAATTGTCCGAATTTGCATTTATTGTCATCTATTGTTGTCATTTGTAAATTCCACGGAGCTCACTCAAACCGCTCTCTTTACTGTGATCATGATCATGATGTATGTGCTTTGATTGCATTGTATCTCCATAATAAAGTCCTTGTTCTGCTTACTATGTCTGAGCCAACAAGTGGCCCTTTGAGACAACAAAGGGCTCCCTCAAATAAATACAGCCAGGCAGAACACTATGAATCTCTTGCCCTTTTTCTGGTGGTGCACAATCTGCCTGTCCATGATGGAATACAGGGGGAGTGGTGGACATCCTCTCTGCCGGTCCATTCTTCAATGCCTCAAGTTTTTTCTGAATCTCTACATTTTTCTCTGTTTATTCCATACAGCAATTGCTCCAAGTCTGATGCCCACCATTTGCAAGCCCACTTCAATCATCTTCTCAAGACAAATCCCGGCTTCCATCCATTCCAAAATGCATCACTTGTTTCTACTCTATTTGTGTCTTCATTGCTACAACTCCTCAGCCTCGCTTCAACTCTATTCCACTCTCCTATAATGTACAAAACCCCTATAGCACTACCATGTATTTAAAGTGTCTAGTTTTAGCTTGAATCATTATCGACTTTTATTCCTTTTTCTTTGTGTGCTCTTCCCTTTGTTGGTCCTCATCATTCCCTTCCCTTTTGGCACATCCTCCACCAAACCTCAGCATTCAAGCATTGCACCTATTGGCTCTATCATAGCCACCTTCTTCGACCACATTCCAGTCATTTACTTCCCACACATGGCCATATTTACATCAGGTTATGGGCCCTGGAGTTGCCCTCTAAACCAAGACTTCGAGTTTTTTCACAGCACACTATGCACATTCCATCATCTCTATCTTATCTCCCTAATCCCCACTTCCTTTCATCATGAGTGATGAACGCATTTCTACACCCATTGTTACTAGCCTCGGGAAGAGGAGCTGATGCGTCACTCTCTTGCCTGTGTAAGAGATGAAGAACTGGTCCAAAAGGTTTGTTGGTCTAGTCCTGTGATGTCATCATGCATCATGAGTCTAGACATGGCTTCTTGTTATCTTGTGTACTGGTCCGATGATATGTTCTTGTGCCCTGTTTCATGTTCACCTGTTTGTGTGGGTCTAGCCTGTGGAGGCCCTTGTACTCGTACCATTGTTTCGGACTTTTAGACTCCTACTCAGTTCAGCCTTAGGCCCCTAGTTAGCCTATCTTGTAACAGTATATAGGGAGCACCTTAACTGCTCTGAACCGGCAAGTTGAGTCTCCTGTCTCAATTTACGTGTCTTCTCTTCTTCTCTTTCTCTCTCTCACAAGAGGGTCTTGCTAAGGGACTTGCAAGGTGGGAACCTCTTACTCTACCAAAGCTACCTAGGAGGGCATGACTCCTACAAAGTTATCCCACGATTAGTCTAAGCACTGATGTGTACAAAGCGGCGGTGACATTAGACTCAACTTTGTTACTCAAGATGGCTAGCAGTACAGGACCGTTGACTCAGAAGCAACTGCTCAAGTCCAAAAGTAATTGACGAATTTTCACCCTACAAAGCAGTGACGCTAGGAATAAGACAGGAAAGGACCTGCTCTTCTTTTTGACCAAAGAACTGTTATTGCTTACGGACGCAATTCCCATTGCCCTTCACCAAGGATTGTGGCACCAACTTACCAAAGAACTTGCACTAGGAACCCCTGCACCGGCAGTACACAATTACAACGATCCACCGTATCCCAAAGATAAGGGAAAAGCCAAAGCCAAAGTTACATCAGACATCAAAGAAGATATCGACGAATCAATACAGAAGCAGGTCGACCAGCAGATCAGACACTCACCCATTGCACCAGACACCATTCTACCCCTGCGAGCAGGACTAATCCTTGACACCATGAGTACCACCACAATGGAAACAGCAGCCTTTACTACAGCTAAACCAAGTACGACACGTGTTCAAAAGGCATTCAGAGCAGCCATGAAGAGGTACGCCCCACCAAACCCACCTAAAAAAGGAGGTCCACCTTCAGGCAGATCTGGACCTCTAGGAGGATCAGGGAATCCTGGCGGGAGTGGAGGAGGAGGACCCCCCGGAGGAGGACAAGGAGGAACAGCACAAGGAGTGGGAAATCAGGGAGGCGACGCTCGACTTATGGGTGCCCCACCAGCCATCTTCAGTGGAGATAGAAAACTTGCTGATAACTTCTTGGACAAACTCCTCCTTTATTACCACATTAACCAACTAAGTCCAACTCTTGCTTTGCCAATCACTAGAGTGGCCGTCACCCTCTCTTATATCAAAGGAGAAGATGTCACAGGATGGGTCCGTGACATGGGGGTGTTCCTGGATAGCCTCCTTCCTGAAGATGACACAGACGATGTTTGGGACCACTTTGTGGATGCCTTTGGGGCAAGATTTCAGGACTCCACTAAGGCGGATCAAGCTCGAAACGACTTGGAAAAGTTACAGCTTAAAATGCCTTTTGTTGACGAATACACATCCGAATTTGAAGAGCTTGTGAGAAAAGCTGACTACCAAGCAGGAAACCCCAAAACCCAAAGGCTCTTCATGAAGGGACTCCCAATCAAGGTCCTTGAAGAAGTAATGCATGGTGGGACCCCCGCCACCTATGAAGACCTCAAGCAATGGACTGTAGAAGCAGTGCAGTCCCAACAAACCATTTATAACATCATACATGGAAGAAACCAAAACAACCCCTCAAATACCCCCTTCCGTTTGAAACCATTCAACTGGGGCAACAAACGCTTTGACCAAGGGCAGCAACGCCCCCAATGGAATTCGTCTAATGCCCCCCAAAGGTATAATGATACAGTTGTTCCAATGGACTTGGGATGAGCTAGGGAATTTCAAAACAGAAACCAATGAGGTGGATATCAGAAATTCCAGGGATGAGTGGCAGCTCTAAATGAACCAGGGGGACCCCAAACAGTACAACGAGGACAAGGATGTGGAGGCAGCAACAATGCCCCACAAGAAGCATGCTTCGAATGTGGTCAATTCGGGCATTATGCTCGAAACTGCCCAAGGAAGCTCAGGCAGTCAAACATCAATCTCATGGATGTCGATTGGGATGACGACTCTACTATTGACATACCTCAGAAACCCCTCGAAATCCCTCACAATACAGTAGCATCTGCCAAACACCTCCTTTCCACCATGAGCAATGAAGAAAAGAGTCAATTAGCCAAGAAGATGGGAATCAACAAGGATTTTCCCACAGCCTAATTAGATCAGCCCTAATTAGGCATAATAACACTGGAGATGTATTCCTTTCCGCACGAAAATCTATGACCCTTCGACTTTTCGTCCATTCCATTGCAAAAAGAGCCGAGATAGTTGCTCTCATAGACTCAGGGGCAACTGAAAACTTCATGAATCTGACATATGCCAAATGGCTATGGTTGCCCATTGAATAGATGAAAGAATCAAGAAAACTCCTCAATGTTGACAGTATGGAGAACAAGAATGGTGAGTTGAAATATTATACAGATCTGTCAGTTCAAATGGGCCAAAGTTGCCAGAAACTCCACTTCTACCTTACCAAGCTAGGAGAACAAAAGGCAATACTAGGTTATCCTTGGTTCACAGCTGCACAACCAAAGATTGATTGGAAACGAGGATGGATCAACCATACTCAACTTCCTATCATCCTACAAGCAGATAATGCTAAGAAAGCACGATTCATCCCTTGATCTATTAATGTTCCACAAACAAGGGGACCACAAGAGTATTTTATTGGCTGAGTAATATTCCACCTGAAAGCCATTCCTCTATTACCAATAAAAGGGGTACCAGATGAATACCAACACCATAAAAAGGTCTTTAGTGAACAAGAATTGCAAAGACTCCCACGTCATACTATATGGGATCACGCCATCGAACTTCTCCCAGGAGCACCTTCGTCTTTACTGTTGAAGCGCAGCGAGGTAAAAGTCGGTCGGCAGCTAAGCACGCAGACCAGTCAGTAAGAACTATATTATAGAGCTGTAAATACTTGCCTAAGCACGCAGACCAGTCAGTAAGAACTGGGGTGCTAAGGCGTACAAGTTACACTACTTATACATCTAATGAGTGTACCTGATCTGCAAGGATCGTCGGTAGCGAAGACAATAAGAGAGGCTAAAAGGGTAAAGCTACCGGTAGAATGAAAGCTAATAGGTAATAGGATAGGCAGGTAAAGAGACTATTATGGCACACGAATGAATAGGAGTTGCCGACAGAGTATCGGCAATCAACGCGTGTAGAGCTACCGAGGCACATGTAGCGTAGGCAGCTATAGGCAGCTATTAGGCAGCTGTCCGAACACCTCGGGAGCTCATAGGGAGCGACTAGAAGTAGTTTAAAGCAATAAGATATATTGGAGCACTCGGCAGCGCTCAGTATCTACTACTATGTACAGTATAAGTCCGGGAGCCGATCCATATCGCTAGAGCGGTCTGTCTCAACATTTACCAGGGAAACTACTTCCTCTTACTCAAGCAGAAATTGCCGAAATGGGAAAGTTCATACACAAACACCTGAAAAGGGGAACTATCAGAGAATTATTGAGTCCATATGCAGCTAACTTTTTCTTTGTCAAGAAAAAGGATGGGAAATTACATCCAGTTCAAGACTATCAACCTATCAACAAATGGACCAAAAGAAATTGCAACGTATCTCCACTAATTCCTCAAATGATCGACCGTTTAAGCGGATGTACTTTGTTTACAAAGTTTGACGTCCAATGGGGATACAATAATATCCAAATCAAACCCGGGGATGAATGGAAGGCAGCATTTCTTACTCCAGAAGGACTATTCGAACCAACGGTCATGTTTTTCGGCCTCACCAATTCCCCAGCAACATTCCAGATGATGATGAATACCATATTCTGAAAACAAGTAGCACAGGGGTGGTTATCGGTTTATATGGATGACATCGCTATCCACATGAAATGACATATTGGAGAAACCAAAGAACAACACAAAGCACATCATAAGGCCTATATTCACGAAATCCTTGATATCCTCAAACAAAATGACCTATACCTAAAGCCCGAGAAATGTGCCTTTGAACAAGAGGAAATTGACTACTTAGGGGTTATCGTAGGATGGGGCATGCTCAAAATGGATCCAAAGAAAATCCAAGCTGTCACAGACTGGAAGTTGCCTACCACGGTAACAGAAGTTCATCAATTTCTTGGATTCACTGGCTATTATCGGTACTTCATCCCCAATTATTTGAAAATTGCACAACCACTCCTCAATCTCACAAAGAAGACTACCGAATGGCATTGGGACAAAGTGCAATCCATAGCATTTGAACACCTAAAATCACTCATGAGCAAGGCACCTGTTTTGCAACAGCCTGATTTCGCCAAATGATTTTACCTTCAAACTGATGCATCGGCATATGGCGTGGGCGCCATACTCTTGCAAGTGGCAGGCGATATGGACGTCATCTCGAACAAAAATTTGAAACCCAAACTCCATCCGATCGCATACTATTCTGCAACATTCTCCCCTGCAGAACAAAACTATGACATCTACAAGAGGGAATTGCTAGCCGTGATGAAATCCCTTGCACATTGGCACCACTACCTGGGATGGACTAAATACCCCTTTACCATCCTTACAGACCATGCTAATCTTCAATACTGGAAAGCCCCAAAGAATCTCAACCGACGAACAGCGCAATGGCACACAGACCTACAGGAATATGACTTTGAAATCCAACATATTCCTGGAAAGACGAATACAGGTCCAGACATTCTATCTCAACCATCTAATGCAGATCAGGGAAAAGACGACAATCACGATATTACTGTCCTCCCTTCCAAAAAGTTCATCCGCCAAACAAAGATAGCAGAACCATCCGAAATAGAGAAAAGGGATCTCATGATGCTAATCCATGATCATCCTACTGCAGGACATCCGGGAAGGGACAAAACCCTATGTCAAGCCCAGAAATGTTGTGTGTGGGCCGGAATAAAGGCCTGGATCGGTGACTATGTAAAAGGATGTGCAATGTGCCAGCAGAACAAGAACCTTACTCACTGGCGTAAAACCCCACTTTTCCGAATCACAACCCCAGAAAATGCCCTTCCTTTCCAACAAGTGTCGATGGATCTAATTACTGGACTACCCAACGTACGAGGAAAAGACACGATCCTCACTATCGTTGACCATGGATGTTCCAGAGCTGCACTTTTCCTCCCTTGTTCTACCATGATTACCAGTCTTGGCATAGCCAACTTATATTTCAAACATGTCTACCTGTGGTTCGGAATACCGAGAAAGGTCATAACAGACAGAGACCCTCACTTTACATCGCATTTTGGAAAAGCACTAACTCAAAAGTTGGGAATCCAACAAAACATCTCTACAGCCTTCCATCCCCAAACTGATGGTCTCTCAGAACAGAAGAACCAATGGATAGAACAATATCTTCGTATCACAACATCAACAGCCCCTGAAGATTGGACCAGTTGGCTATCAATAGCTACAGCGGTACACAATAATCGAAAAAACGTAACCACTGGCTTATCACCCAATCAAATCCTATGGGGAGCAGAAGCCCCGCTCTTGCTAATGGGAAAAGATGACGAGAAGAACCAGACCGCAATGGACCGACTTGGCCTTCTAGAGCAAAAACAGGTCCAGGCCATCCAGGCAATCAATCAGATGGCAGGGCAAGAACCCACTCCATCTCCTTTTAAAGTAGGAGACCAAGTATGGTTAGAAGGTACTCATCTCCAGTTACCATATCAGGGAACTAAACTCACGCCTAAACAATATGGCCCCTTTCAAGTCACAGGAGTTTTGTCTCCGGTTGCCTGTTGTCTAGACCTCCTGGTTACCTGGACCATTCACAACATGTTCCATATGTCACTCCTATTGCCTTATCATGAAACAGCTGCCCATGGGGTGAACTTTTCTAGGCCTCCACCTGACCTTATTGAAGGAGAAGAAGAATACGAGGTGGAGCACATAACTAATCATCAACGTCATGGAAGGGCTAGGCAACTCCAATACTTGGTCAAGTGGATGGGATATCTAGAAGCGGACAACACATGGGAACCAGCTGACCAAATTCATGCCCCAGAACTTGTTAAAGCCTATCACCAACATACTCCTTTGGAAGATAAAAGGGTGACCCAAAAGTCTAAGAGGAGCATCCATTCCACTCATCATATCCCCCACAAAGTAAGATGTCAGACAACTCTTGCAGCACTTCTCATGTCGAAGAGGCACGACCCCCTTCTGCAATGTCCTTCTCTGTCTCGGTCAACACTCCAGAAGCCCCAGAGCCAATCGACCCACCCACCAATCTGTCCTATCGAGAACGCCTCAATTACTACGAAGCATGAATTCCTGACCTTCCCGTCGAGGGATACCGATGATTGGCAGGGCCAGACGAGGCCCAAATCAGCCTCATTTCCCAGATTTGATCCTGAGCCATGTCTCCCCAATCGGCAGCGAATATTGCAACGGGTGATCCGTCAATTCATCCCGAGGTCTTGCGAGCCCTCATCCAAAGTATGGGCAAAGGGGTCCAATGAGCACATGCCTGACACCAAGTGGAAATGGAGCTACTCCAAGAAGCGCTTGACAACCTTCACCGTGCTCCAAGGACGACCGACCTCGACCTGACCAAACCCTTTGAGGAGGCCCCACCTGGATACGTGGAGAACTGGGGACAGGTCTATCTTGACCTCCCCTGCAAGGATGGCCAAACTCGCCCAGCAAAATGGATCAAGCATGTGGAAGGGGGCAAAGTTGCGGCATACACTGATGGGGATACCCTGAACGACCTTCCCCTTATTGTACCAATCTACGCCCCAAATTGTAACGACCCAAACTCTACCGAGGAATGGGTGGCTTCCCTACTTGAATGGCTTTACAATGCACTAGTTGGCAGCGGAACCACATTTGCAATCCTGCAAAAAGAACTCGACTGACTCCCCATCGACAATTGGGGTTATGTGGCCAAAGCAGACCGGTATCGAAAGTTGGACAAAGAATGCCATTCACTCGACACCCAAATCGACTTACTGGAGACTGAGCGGGCCACACAGGCAGTGGAAAGGGGGTTGTCTTAGGGGCGATTGGAGGTGTCTCTTGTGTTGCAAAAGGTTCGACATCTCCGTTTGGGCCAACAGCGAGGGGCGCGGCAAGAACAAACCCATGTCAAGGCTGCATGGTTACAACGAGGGATCGGGTCTGTCCGTGGATGAGGACATCCACTCTAGCAAGGAGGGTGGTGTTACCGGCCTTGGGAAGAGGAGCTGATGCATTGCTCTCTTGCCCATGTAAGAGATGAAGAACCGGTCCAAAAGGTTTGTTGGTCTAGTCCTGTGATGTCGTCATGCATCATGAGTCTAGACGTGGCTTCTTGTTATCTTGTGTACTGGTCCGATGATATGTTCTTATGCCCTGTTTCATGTTCACCTGTTTGTGTGGGTCTAGCCTGTGGAGGCCCTTGTACTCGTACCATTGTTTCAGACTTTTAGACTCCTACTCGGTTTGGCCTTAGGCCCCTAGTTAGTCTATCTTGTAACAGTATATAGGGAGCACCTTAACTGCCCTGAACTGGCAAGTTGAGTCTCCTGTCTCAATTTATGTGTCTTCTCTTCTTCTCTTTCTCTCTCTCACAAGAGGGTCTTGCTAAGGGACTTGCAAGGTGGGAACCTCTTACTCTACCAAAGCTACCTAGGAGGGCATGACTCCTACAAAGTTATCCCACGATTAGTCTAAGCACTGATGTGTACAAAGTGGTGGTGACACCCATGCTTGCCACAGATGGCAGCAATTGGGTCAATTACCGTGATCGCCTTATTGTCATTCTCTGGGTCAAGAAACTGTCAGATCATCTTGTCAGTAACACACCAACTCAGTGGTACACCACCCCTAGCAATGTTGGCAGCCTCATGCCTGCTGAATGTTGGGCCGATAATGAAGACCTTACTTTGATGGTCTTGAATGCTTCAATCCCAGACACCATCTACACACAAGTCAAAAGCAGCACCAATGTCAAGGCCATTTGGGATGCCCTCAAATCGCTTTTCAAAGGACACTCCCACAATTGGATCATGGATCTGACAAATAAACTTCAGTTTTCGAAGTGTTCAGAAGGAGACAATCTGTGTACTCACTTCCTAGATCTTACCAATCTCCATGATCAGCTTTTGACCATGGGGAAGAGCTTCTCCAATGAGGACTTTGCAACTATCCTGCTCAGATCCCTCCCAGATTCTTACAAGATGCAGACTTCAAGCATCATCACTTCGGCAGACATGACTAACACCACCATATCGCCAGCGCTCATCATTTGCATGCTATTGGATGAATATGACAATTGAGTCTGTGCTGGCACAGCCAGCAATTCCAGCAATTTAGAAGCCTTCCAAGCCAAAAATCAAGGCAAAGGCAACAAAAAGGAACACAATGTTCAGTGCAAGAACTGTAACAAGAAAGGCCATATCAAGGCCAAATGCTGGGCAAAAGGAGGAGGCCATGAAGGCCAATTCGAAAGGGATTGGAGGAAAGGAAAGTGGAGTGATGAAGACAGTTCCAAAGAGGCCAGTACCAGTAATGCCAAATCCACTGACATAGGAGCTTGGTCCGCTATCAAGATCCTTGACAAGTCTCAGTTGGAGGCATGGTATCCGAGAGAAATGGTAAGGCCAGCTGCTAATGCACAATCAGCTTTCAAGGCAGCAAAGAAGCCACTTACCAGCCCAGAAGTTGAGATATATCTACTTTATTAAAGATGAATGATGACAAACCATGCACTTTTACACTTTCCTAATCAGTAGGATGCAGCATACACTCCTAAATTGTGCACTCCCCAATCTGTCATTGACTGACTGTCTGCCATCCAATGTCCAAATTGGAAGGCCAGATCATGCACTGTCCTGATCTGTCTGTTTGCCATTCCTCACGTGCCTCCACAGGCATTTTCTATTGTCAGTCGGATCATTTGTTGCTCGGATCATAGATGAACTCCCAATTTGTCATGCTCTCATATTCTGCTCCTCTGCACAACACACTTAGGAACGATATACAACAGTGCAGAATACAGAAATAAGGTCACTCAAATTGAATTGCAAAGTGACTTGGGGCTACAGCAACAGCAGGTACAGATAAGTGCACTTTAAGTACATACATGTCGAAGATATCCAATGCGGAGTACAAAGAAACGCATATTTTGCAATGGAAATACTTATGTATGTGGACAATATGTTTTCCAATTAAATGCAAAAGAGATTTTAGTCCGCAAAGACGAAATGAGCCACGCGTAAATGGTACACTCGCAAGGTCGCACACAACACATACATGTCGAAAATTAGCAACGCGAAGTACAAAAAAACGCGTATTTTGCAACAAAAACGCTCATATGTGTGGCTAGCATACCGCCTAACCAAATTCAAAAGAGAATGTATTCCGCAAAAATGAAATGAGCCACGCGTGGATGGTACACTACCAAGTCACACGCAACACATACATATCGAAGATTAACGGCGCGAAGTGCAAAGAAACGCATATTTTGCAACGAAAACGCTCATGCATGTGGCTAACATACTGCCTAACAAAGTTCAAAAAAAACGTATTCCGCAAAAATGAAATGAGCCACGCATGGATGATACACTGGCAAGGTCGCACACAACAGACTCATGTCGAAGATTAATGACGCGGAGTGCAAAGAAATGCATATTCTGCAACTAAAATGCTCATATATGTGGCTAATATACTGTCTAACCAAATACAAATAAGACCTTATTCTGCAGAAATGAAATGAGCCACGCGTTGATGGTACACTGGGAAGGTCACACACAACACATACCAGTTGAAGACATCTTATTCTGCAGTGAAGAAATGAGCCACGTGTGGATTGTACATTGGCAAGGTCACTACTGAGGTGCACACATCAAAAATTACTGATGCTCACCACTTATCACAATGCAACACATATTCTACAATAAAAATTTGTCTGCTCATAGCTAACAAGTACCTTACATCGGCAACCCTGCAGCAAACTTTTTGGGCTCATATGAGCTTGTACGAGCTTGTAAGAGCCCAAAAAGCTGGAAAAGTTTGGAAAAGTTTGGAAAAGTTTCATAAAGTCCAAAAGCTGACAAGTAACCTACATTTTTCCAAAAGCTGCCTTTGGCCGCTGCAAAAAAAGTTGAAAAATGGAAAAGTGTAAAAAGTCCAAAAAGATCCTTTGTCAATCATTTCATAAACTATACTTTTACACCTTTTTGTCATTCATCCAGCATGACCAAGTTCGGCTTTTTCACTTTTCAGCTTTTGAGCTTGTTATGGCTTAAAAAAGCTGAAAAGTTGGAAAGTTTTTGTACAATTTCCTGATGTAGGCAGTTGTAAGACAGGTAAAAGAGGGGGGTTTGGGGGCGCAGCCCCCAACAAGCTGATGTCTGGTGCTGTAAGTAAGGGGAGCAAGCTTGTGAGCACCCCGTGCTGTAGGCACGGACAAAAGCTTGTGCACTCCTAAACCATGCACTCCCCAATCTGTCTGCTGCTGTTCCAAATTGGTCAGACAGACTCATGGCTGTGCACTGTCCTAATTTATCCATCTGTTAATAGTGTTTGTGGTTCCTCATGTGCCTCATGGGCCCTCCTATTCCTTTGTGGTTTTGCTCTCCTACTTTGACTCCTGCACTATGGCATGCAAGTCATATGGTAACTTGAAGTCTGACTTTTAATGCTTTGCTTTTGGCAACTGCTCACTTGCTACATCTCATACTCTTTGCTCTTGACTTCCACACTGTGCTTCTCTGTATAAATGAACAGTTCATGTATTCCCTAATAGTTCCATTTGCACTGATTTTCCTTCTCAACATCCAATGAGAATGCATGTTACACTGCTCTTCCCTATCTGAATACTGACTGCCTTGCATACCCCATGCAAAGCACGGGTTGCTGCTAGTCTACTTTATTAAAGACGAATGATGACAAACTGTGCACTTTTGCACTTTTCTAATCGGTAAGATGCACCGTCCACTCCTAAACCATGCAATCCCAAATACGTCGTACACTGTCTCTCTGCCAACTGTCGTCCAAATCAGATGGGCAGATTGTGCACTATCCTGATTTGCCTGTATTTGGATCAGGTTTGCCATTCATTGCATGCCTCATTGCAATACCATCCTTAATATGGGCAACAACTTGCACATCGCCCTCCTCACTCATACATTTTAGATTACACTGCTCATTCTACTTTGGGGCTAAATTGCCATCTTCCTACCATTCCTTTGTGGTCTCACTCTCCTCTTTCTACTCCTGCATATTGGCACAAATGTTGCAAGGTTTGTTGGTCTTCAATGCTTTCACTTTTGGCAAATGCTCATGAGATACATCCCATTTTCATTGCTCTCACTTTACATACTGTGGTCACTCATGTTTCGTTCATAATGAACTGTGCTCACACTCTCCAATACTTGGCTAGTCTGCCCTTCTATTGGCTGCCTTCTGTGAATGTTGGCACATGCAGTTTCTCACATCATGTTGAATACATTTTCCTTTCATATGCCATCTCACCACCCACACCCACCCTCTGTACAACAGCTTTGATTATAAAACAATAATGTCTCACTCAAATGCCCATTAGGATGGATCACAAATGATCATATGCCCCATTTCAAATCTCCACCCTCTCCGTATTGTCTTGCACATTATCTCAACCACCTGCATACAGCAATTTATTAGATGTCATATAGATTGAACTATTCCGAATACTGCACAGCAGATCACTCTGTATTTAGACATTTCATAAATGTTTCATGTAAAAAAAGTTTTTGTTCTCGGCACTTCGGGTTTACTTTCGCCCTGGGTGATTGTACTTAAACACCATGGTGCGTCACACATCCCATTTCTTTTCTCTTCACCAACTGCTCACCATGTCTGTCACCTTATTTGCACCAATTGTGCTTGAAAATCCTATGAGCTTTCCACAGTCTCCACGTACCATTGAATTTGATGGGCAAATGTGGATTAACGACTCCACCATTCTCACAGGGCGCTTTCGGTATTTTAATGTCGATGACTATGCATTCGATGACATTGGTTACTTTGTGGCTGTGATGCACGTATGTTTTTTTCTTCTTCCTATCTCTCTCCTCTGCACTGAATAACCATAGGTGTCTTTGGCTGTGCCAGGCCTACTGATCTCTCCCTCCATGGAAGTCGTTCATGAGCGATCTGAAGAGCAAAGCTCACAATCTGAATCTGTTGCTGATGATCACCACATACTTGGTGACATAGTTTGGGTGCGTCACTGATCTGTTCTTACACAACCTTTCTCTCACATTTACACTCAGTTCCTGCCAATCAGTAAAGATCTTATATGTCATGCACTGTACATGACATACTCAGGTGCTGCTTACAATTCTACCCAGGAGAATGGCTTCTTTGACATAAATGCCTCCCAATATATGACCTTCTATAAAGATAAGGCACTTTGTGATGCCTCTGCTTTGCACCTCCGAGCTATTTTTAACAGCGCCTGTTATCATTTAAAAAAGCCTATCCCTCTGAACAAGATTAACATTTGCATTGAAGGATTCATTGATAACATTGATTTCGATGAAGACAGTGGATGTGTTTCTTTGTTGTACATATCGGTAGGCAACATAAACTTCTTGGGCAAAGTGTCTGCTTCTCAAACTGGAACAGGCAATCAATGTGTGTTTTATTTCCCTCTCTTTTATTTCCCCTCTCATTATGCCTACAGCTTCCCCTTCTACTCTGTCGAAATCTGGGAAATTTAAATTCAATTTCAACATCAGTCCTTCTGCCCCTTCACCAGCAAGCACCTCACACATGCAGGACTCTCCTGTTCCACCTTCACCTACCCAATTGTCTGCTAGGACAAGATGAAAGTGATCACGGGATACATAGCCATCTACATAAATATGAACTGTGAAATACAATAACGAATACTTTGTTGGAAATTATTTGGTATCATCTGATGTTCACATTATGCTCCCCATCTCTCCTGATTTGTAGCAGCCTCTGTTCCTGTACCTATGTACCTTCATTTCCTTATGTCATTCCATGATGTTTCTCACTTTTGTAAATCTCTGAATATATTATCTTTGGATGTCTTTACAGCCCACAATGCCACACGTGTATTTGTTAAACCAAATATGGTTTGTCAAGGTGGATGACCTGCTACATTTAGTAATACATTTCAAATTCCTTCCTTCACTGACTTCACCAACATCCACTCATCTCTATCCCCATCTCGCCATTCCTTAACTTCTATGGCCACTTCTCCATTCTTACCACTCCTTGGTTTCAAACTATGGGTAACAGCTCTAACTATGACCCGTACACCATAACAGGGTATCTCTCACAATTCACCGCTTGGCACTGTCTTATATGTGCCTACCTGTTCCGCATTCAAAACTGTGTGCACTACACTTTCCTGCTTCAAATTTGTGAACATACAACTCTTATGGCTCTTTATGTATGTCGTTTCTACTTTTATATTTTCTTTTTTAACATTCATTCTCCACATTTTCTCTCTCAAGAATAATCTTGATTTGTTGCCAGTGCACAACAACACACCCAACTCAGTCTCTCTTGCTGCAGCTAGCACTGTGCATCAGTCAACCTTTCATTCTTTTTGAGCCACTGGCTATGTTCACAACACTGAATCAGGTTCCACCTCCACTCTTCACACATTCTCTGTGCAGTCTTCTTCTCATACTCTATCTGATTTTCATATGGACTGTATGTTGATTCATTCCAAATTCATGCTTTCTTTTCCAACTACTCTCACTTTTCTAAGGTGAACCAACCTCCTCCTTTTCTTCTGGGACAGCACTTGCAGTTCCTCCAGCTCACGAAACACAACATGTCATCTTCACAGATCGCATGCAACATGACCTTACATCCTTTTCCTAGTGAGCTTGCACTTGGCGTAAATGTGCAATAACAGTTAGAGAAATTCATACTTCATCATGTTTTCCTCGCTTGACATCTAATGTTTCACCCCATATGAACTCTGATTGTATGTACATTTTGGTTCACAACTCACATTCATTGCTCGCTGCTGATAAATTTCGTCCTTCTTCTGAAAGACCTATGTCACACACCTCAGGGAAACAGACTGACAACTCCCCCTTTATTACCATTCCATGTCATGCTATCTGCAGCCTCTGCATCCAGAAGAAGTCGATCGCAACATCAGCTTTCCCATAGAGAACAACCCACTCCATCTGTGCCTGATAATGTCATTGATCACCAGCCTCTCCCCATTGCTCGACATACATATACTGAACCAATTACTGTGCTATCTTTTGGTCACATGAATATAATATGCAATTTTTGTGCTGCTTTCCATTGGATTGACGAATGTCTTAAAAGTTCTACAGCCTCTTCTCCCGTGTTCTTGCTCTGCTGCCATCATGGCCAAGTCAAATTGGACCCTCTTCCTCATCCTCCAGAACCACTACTCACACTGCTCACTGAAACCTCCCCACAAGCGAGAGAATTCCATGAGCACATTCAACAGTACAATTGCACTCTCACTTTCACATCCTTTACTGTCAAAGAGAAAAATGATAATCATGCAGGCACGGGTCCTTGGGTGTAAAAGTCGGGGTACACTATATACCATTCCATCGGCACTCTCTGTCCTAATGCTGGTGACAATCCAACATATGCCCAGCTGTATTTCTATAACCCCAACGATGCTCTTCACTATTGTATGGATTGGAATGAAGGGCTGAATCATGATACAATGTGAGACCTTCAAAACATGCTACTGAACACAAATCATTATAACTGAAGTTTTCTTCACACCTTCGAGATATTAGAGACCACCACTTCAAGAGATCTTTGCATACATATCCTTGCTGATCCGAAAACCAACCTTCAGCATTACAACGCTCCATCTGTAAATGAAATCGCCATCATTCTTCCTGGCACACAACCACGTGCACCAGACAATCGTGACATTATTTTACATCGCCAAGGAGGTGACCTGAAATTCATACACGACCATCACCATGCTTATGCTCCCCTCCATTATGTCCTTCTCTTTCCGCATGGAACCCCAGGTTGGACATATGGCTTGCACAAAGAAAGGAACATACATGCATCCACTCCTAACCGAGTAACAAACAATGCACAAGAGGAGAAAAATATCACACAAGTTCAGTTCCATTCCTATCGCCTTCACACACAATCGGGCGAATTTCCTCTCATACAGTCTGGCAGTTGACTATTCCAACAATACATATGCGATATGTGGGTGTCTGCCAATTTCAGCTGTCTATGATGGATTGAAGAAAACCAACCTACATTACAGGCTACTCTATATAGTGGCCTTGAAGATATTGTCCAACAGGGTCATGGTGATCTAGATGTGGATGAAGTAGGATGTCATGTTGTCCTCCCTTCTTCTTACATAGGTGGGCCTTGATATATGAATCAATGTTTCCAAGATGCCATGGCTCTTGCTCGACATTTTCAAGGCTTTGATCTATTTATTACATTCACATGTAACCCTTTCTGGCCAGAAATAATAAACAAGCTACTTCCAGGCCAGTCCACCCCTGATAGGCCTGACCTTGCTGTGCACGTCTTCAACATGTACAAAAATTCACTTATCCATGATGTTACGAATAACCACATTCTTGGTGACACACAAGGATTCGTCTATACAATTGAATTCCAGAAGCAAGGGCTTCCACATATGCACCTCTTACTGTCTCTCTCTCCTACTTTTTGCCCTACAACCCCTGAACAGGTTGACACCTTGATCAAAGCGACTTGGCCTGACCCTGTCCAACAACCTGTGCTATTCAACATTGTGAAACGTTGCATGGTGCACAGTCCATGTGGTCCAGCCAATCCAAATGCGCCATGCATGAGAAATGGAAAATGTAGTAAAGGTTACCCAAGAGCCTTTCTCTCTCAAACCTCAATGAATCATGATGGCTATCCCACTTAAGCCCACCCAGATGATGGCCACTCATATGAAGTCTGACATTTCTTTGCTGATAATAGGTGGATTGTGCCGTACAACCCCTACATCCTTGCTAAGTCAGACACTGTGTCTTCTTACAAGCAATGAGACTTTAAGCATTTATGCTATTTTGTCAGATATGGTGCACACATTAACATTGAATGTGTCATGTCACTTGCTGCGGCAAAATACATCACGAAATACACACATAAAGGTCCTGACCATGCAACTGTCGAAATTCAAGGACACAACAAAGTGTTGGAATTTTGAGACAGCTGCTACATCGTAGCCACTGAGGCAACATGGCACCTTTTAAAATACAACATCCATCACCAGGAACCAGCAGTCCTTGCTCTCCAAATACATCTACCAGGGCAACACTTGGTCATTTTCAGGCAGGGCGAAACAGTCAACAGCATTGTGGATCATTCTTGAAATGAAAGAACCATGCTAACTGCTTTTTTCAATCATAATTCAACCAATGTCAATGCATGGCAATACACATATCAAGAATTACCAGCACACTTTGTGTGAGACTACACGAATAAGAAATGGAAACCTTGACAAAAGTGTTCCACAATTGGTCGTCTTTACTTTGTATCACCAACAGCAGGAGAGCATTTCTACCTACAAACTCTACTTATAGCTGTAAAAGGTCCCACTTCTTGGGATGATCTCCACACCTTTGAAGATGTTGTACACCCCACTTTCCACATAGCATGTCTTGCCTGCAGTCTGTTACAAAACAACGATGAGTGGCAGCAGTGTCTCAGTGAGGCATCTTTAACACATGTTGGTGAAAGTCTTTGTCGACTATTCTCTCTCATACTGAGACACTGTCAACCCTCCCAACCAGATCTTCTATGGCTACAGTTCTGAGACCACCTGTGCAATGACTTACAACATTGTTTACAGACATCCAATCACACAAATTTGGAACTTTCCCTCGACAACATCCATGATTATGGTCTCTTCCTAATCAATCATGACCTTTGTCAGAATGGAACAAGTTTGTCTTGCTTCCCATCCATGCCTCGAATATGACACAATTGGGAGAATCATCGCGATAACCCATATTTACTTGAACAACTTGCATACAGTAGTGATGATGAATTATGCATTGCCAAACAATCAATCGCAATATTGAATGCAGAGCAACTTCTTGCATTTAATAACATCTTCACCTCCATTTCTGAACAACATGGAAAGACTTTCTTTCTTCATGGACCTGGGGGCACTGGCAAGACCTTTGTATACAAAGCACTTTGCCATCGTGTTTGCACAAACCAATGGATTGTTCTGTGTATCGCATCATCTGGTATCGCAGTGCTCCTCCTTCCTGGTGGTTGTACTGCCCATTCCACTTTCTCAATTCCAGTCAAGAACCTCACAGAAGACTCCTGCTGTCAAATTGAAAAGAATTCAAAACAGGCTGGAATGTTCCACCAAGTAAAACTTATCATATGGGACAAAGCCATTATGCAACATAGGTTTGCTCCCTCCTACTCTCTTGACATATTTTCTCACCACCCTTAATGTGATAGGTTTGCTGTAGAAGCAGTTGACTACATGCTTCAAGACATTCACTCTGACAACCGTTTGTTTGGTGGTATCACCATTGTCTTTGGAGGTGACTTTCACTAGACATTACCAGTTGTCATCCATGGCACCTGAGCAGACATGGTACAGGCATCACTACAGCGCTCATACCTGTGGGATTACATGCACATACTACATCTTCATCAAAACATGCGAGTTCACAACCACTGTGACAATGCATTGTTCTCCCAATGGCTTCTCAACGTTGGACGGGGTGCAACAATCCTTCCTGATTGCCCTCCTGATTTTGTTACCATTCCTGAGCATATGAAATGTGACTCCGAGGAAATGCTCATAGAAAGTGTGTATGGATCGATGTCAGACCTGCATTTCATGCCACCTCCTCAATTTTTCCATGACAGAGCAATTCTTGCTGCTTGGAATCCAGACATTCATTCACCCAATACACTCATACTGTCATGTCTACCAGGAGAACAACACACATACTTGAGTGCAGACTCATACACTGTCAATTCCCCTATGGAACGCCAATATACCAATGTGCCACTTGAATTTCTACACTTGATGAATGCATCTGGACTTCTTGTTTCCGAGCTCCTCCTCAAAATTGGCTGTCCCATAATTCTCCTTCGAAACATAGACTCATGACAGGGTCTATGCAATGGTACATGTGCAATTGTTGTACAGATGACAAGCTGACTGTTGGAAGTTCGAATTATTGGTGGAGACCATGATGGAGAGACCACCCTCATTCCTTGAATAACTCCATCACCATCTATCACAGGTTTTGATTTTGCCATTAAACTGAGCTGTAGACAGTTTCCAGTCCAACTTGCATCTGCAATGACGATTAACAAGGCACAAGGTCAAACTATCCAAAGAGTAGGAATTGACCTTTGAAAACCAGTGTTTAGCCATGGTCAATTATATGTCACCTTATCACAATGTACATCTTCTCACCACATCAAACTGCTCCTTAAAGACAACTCTCCACTGCGATACACTCCAAATGTTGTATACACTGAAGTTTTACTATAATCCAACCTAACACATCTCTCCTCCTTCGTACTCTCTGTCTCCAATCTCCATTCTCTCTCTATAAATAAACAGTTTATATATTCCTTGACAATTCTCTTTACACCAAACACCCTTCTGAATGTAGGATGAGAAAGCATGTTACATTGCTCTACCCCATCTTATTAACATGTGTCTGACTTATCCCGTGCGAAGCACAGGTCACCACTAGTACTAATTACAAACCCATTTCAGCCATTTCCCAAATATGGAACACATTTTAAAAGGGATAAATGTTATAATAAGTAGAGAAGATTAATAGTGCTATAAGTAAGGAAGGAGTGATTATTTTTGCTTGCTTACACCTGATTTGGACTCATTATATGTTATATTATCTGTATGTGGATGCCTCTTGTTCTCATACCACTACCATGTCCAGTTTTCCCATGCCCAACCCCATCCCTCCCTTTCTCTAGCAAGTTGCTGGGGTTCTGCAGTCTGCCCTTTGTGCCAGGTATGACCTTTTACAAAGCAATCCTAGTCACCTAGAGCCCCTCAGAACCACTCTCCTCCAATTCTACTCCAGTCACACCTTCCAACTTATCCTGGGCATTCCCACCCAGCATCCTCCTCTCCCTTGATCTGACAATCAGCTAAAGGCTGAACTCTCTAGCATCAAGAGTACACTTACTGCCCTGTCCAAGATAGTGGAAGACCTAGTACCCAAGGTCAGAGGGGCACAAGCCCCCCACAC
Organism: Russula lepida; assembly: GCA_003316425.1. Lineage (NCBI taxonomy): Eukaryota > Fungi > Basidiomycota > Agaricomycetes > Russulales > Russulaceae > Russula > Russula lepida. The sequence goes on from QFEZ01001707.1 coordinate 49,336, forward strand.
ACAAACTCCACCTCACAAAGGCAAACCCACTGCCCAGGGTAAAGGGCAGCCACATACAGGCCTAGCCTGGTCTTAGATTTAGGGGCCACCACTCCCACACAGCATAACTCCATGGAGATCATCACTTGCCTGAATGATTGGCTACATAAAAAAGGGCACCAGCATTTAAAACTTTCCACTGCCAAGTGGACTGGTAAGGGTAATCTGGTACTAACAGCCCATCACACTATCTCACAAGACCAATTCACTGCTTCCACCTCCACTATCACATCCTTATTCAGAGGAGCTTACTCAGACTCCATCATAACAACTAACAGCCTCCAAGCACAGGCCAATGTCAAATGGTCCAGACTCCTAATAAATAGTGTCCCTACCGGAGTAAGCAACACTTGCAGCCCATGGACCCCAGACGAGTGCCATAATGCACTCATTGCTCACAACCCCTCCTATGCCTCCCTCCAAGTTACACAAAACCAAGCTGGGTTTGCACCCCCTCCTCCTACAAAATTGGAGATCACATCAGGAAAAAATTGACTTGTCTACAGAGCTACCAGTTTTACATAGAGCTATGTAGCTCCATATAGCCTGATAGCTCTGTAGACAAGTCAAATTTTTTCCTGATGCACTCCTCCTTCATCATGGCATTTAAGGACCCTGGAGGTCTCTACCACCAAGCTATCCTTTGCAGCAAACAGCTTTACCTCCTTGGTATAAGGGCCAAGGTCTCTAGCTGGAAAGAAAAGCCAGCTCCCCCTCCCACTACCCACACTCCTACCCCCTCAACATCATAGCACCCTGGCCAACAAATGCTGCCAATCAGTCTTGCCCCCCTAAGCTTGGATAAAGAGATGGATGAATTGTCCCATGTTCCACAAATATCCCCCCAACACAAGCACACTGCCCCCATGTCACCCCCCACAGCAGCTCCCCATCAGTCCAAGAAGAAGAGGGGATGCCCCCAAGGTAGGTAGACCTGTGCATACTGTACAGTGGGCTCCAAAAGCATTGCAATGTTTGGCAGTTTTGGATTATTTGCAGTGTAGTGCTTTATAGTGTAGAAATCCCACTTAGCATGACAGAGAGAAAGTAAAGTACTCCTTCTTGGCTTTCAAATGGACTTTACATCATATAATTTGAATCAGTGGCTGTGG